>LT795056.1:631264-702018 GCA_900162835.1 Sporisorium reilianum f. sp. reilianum | reverse complement strand
GAACTTTTTGCTGCTGGAACGGCTTTGCACTGCAGATGGAAAAAGGTTCGAAAAATCGGACAGAGAATTCGGGTTGACCAACAGAAGCCTTGTTACAACGGTTCAGAACAGTCAAGCTCTGCTCAGCATCAGAGCCACCGCTGGCTCGCTGGTCTGGAACCGCGCCTTCAAACCAGCTGGTTTCAGCGAGAGTGTGATTCTGGCCCGCTCATCGAGTCTACACTGCTGCTGCTCACTGAAACATGCCCAATCATCCCTTGTCCTCTGTCTCTCCCCCCTTCAGACTGGCTTGCTTGCGCTTGCTTGCTTGCCTTGGCTTGCAGACAATATAGCGAGGTAAAAATGCGGAGGTTCAAAACGCAGTCCATCGAGCTGTGCTGCTCCGACCGGTCATCTACCGTATCTTGCAGAACGATGCGAGCACCAAACAAGCCGTACCGCAAAGCATGCGCACCAAGTTAGCTCAACGGCGCAGCGCTGCATAGCGAAACGCAGCCAAGGCGGAGTTTGCTTCTCAGTCAGAATCATGCAAGCCCTCTTTTCTTTTGAGCTGCCGCGGCATGCGAGATTCGATCGCGGTCCGAATCCGAAAGCGAAAGAACCGTGTGCCTTTTTTTTTGCGTTTGCGTTTTCATTGGTTTCGCGCTGCAAGCAATGCCATGCACGGCAGAGCAGCGTCAAGCCAAGCCAGAGACAGCATGAAACACAATGAGCTCGGATGCAGAGTCGCAAGCGCATCCACGGCCAAGCTTGCCATCGCGCGGTCCGACAGAGCATCCGAAGCGGGCTCCAACGTAGCGTACCATTGTGTGTGTGAGCCAGCTGACCTCGAAGCGTGCATTGCCGAGGGGTGCCCGGTGCATGCATAACTCAATTAATTTACAGTACACTTTTTTCACCATGTGCTCACTCACCCACCTCCAACTTCACTTCAGCTCTAAATAAGTTAAGCGTCGACTGCCACACTGCAGCCGATTCGGTGCTTCATGACAACTGACTCACCAACGAAACATGACTCAACGTGGCCCCAAACCGAAGCTACACGCCGCCACCACCACTCAGCATCTTGCACAGACTCTGTAGAGAAGATAGCCACCGCGATCGTTGCTGACTGAGTGTGATGCGTTTCGCTGAAAGAGAGCAAGGTCGTTGTGGCTCGGGGCGGAGAGGGATATATATGACCACCACCTCGAGGACGGGCACATCATCATCGCATCCCAAACACCATCTCTCGCCAAGGCTGGTCACCAACATCTAGCTCTAGCTCGACATGGTCAACCGCTTCGCCCCCATCGACCAGATCCACCAAGCGCTGCATGCGTACCACGTTGTCGCCGACGAGCGCGGCCAGATCGTCTCGTCGGTGCACTACTGCTCATGCAGTCTCAGCGGCGACCGGTTCCAGTGTCTCATCTACGACTCGGACCGCGCGGACGCCAAGCTGATCGGCATCGAGTACATGATTCCGGAGGAGACGTTTCTGCTGCTGCCCGAGGCCGAGCAGCAGCTGTGGCACTCGCACGTTTACGAGGTGATGAGCGGCAGCCTGGTGCTCATTGGACTCCGCGCGGGTGCCGTTGCCGAGACGGCGGCGAGCGCTGCCAAGGGGGCCGAGGACGCGATCAGGGCTGTGGCGGGCGAGGGGGCGACGGGTGGGCCGGTGCCCGATGCCGCGGAGCTTGCGGCACTGCGCAAGATCAAGAAACTCTACGGCAAGGCCATGTACGTCCTCTGATTGCTTGGAACCGCGTCTTGTCTCATAACTAACTAGCGTCACTAAAACATTGTTCTTTTCTGATCCTTTTGTCTCAAAACAAGTCACACCTGGCATCCTCCCGCATCGGCTGTACCGCTCGGTGCACCTCGCCTCATGATGCCCACCGACCCCAAGTACGGCGCAGTCCCGCCCGACCTCATCCGCGAGCGAGACGAGCGATACGCCGTCAACACGCAGCGCAAGAAGCAGCAGCGCCTCGACAAGCTCGCCGAGCCGTACGTGCCCAGCAGCGCCGCCGACCAGTACATCGACACGGGCAAGACGCTCCAGTTCACAGCCGAGCACCGCAACGTTCGTCACCCCGCTTAGCTCGCTGCACCGTCGCACCGCTGTAGCATGGTGCCCTTGTATTTTTGTCTCAACTTGACCCTCCATTGTTCGCTCGGAGTTTCAATCGGCATTCCATCACGCCCCGCGCAGTCAGCGTGCGTGACGTGCGATCACGTCTGCCATTGCGTGGTCCGCGATACGCTAGAGAGGTGAAGTTAGGTGTGGCTGGCGACTCCACCAATCTCCTTGTGCACCAGCCGCTCTTGCAGGTCGCGAATGCCTCCCGTGCTCGCACCCGCCACCAGGCCCAGTTGGAACACGCGCACCGCCGACGGCTTGGGCAGCCTGTACAGGGCCGTCGCAGCCGCAGCCGTCGCCACACCCGCCAGAGCACCATCCGTCCAGTGGCCCAACACCTTGACTCCCTCGCTCGCCTCCGCAGGCACCGCGCTTCTGCTGCTGCTGCTGCTGCTGCTGCTGCTGCTATTGTTGCCACTCGAAGCGAACTGCGTCTGCACCGACGCCCGTGTCAGCTCGGCCAGCCGCTCAGCGAGGCAGAATCCTGTCGTCCAGATGCCCAACCTGCTGCCTTGCTTGAGTCCCCCCTTGGCCGCGCCAAGTAGCACCTTGTAGTTCTTCGTCTTCGAGTAGAAATACCATCCCTGGACGGTGTCGGGCAGGCGGTGCGCGTTTTCGGCCATAAACACCAGCCCGGCGCGCTTGCCCGACGTCAGCACGCCCGACACGAGGCCCAGGCCGAACGCCGTCGACGGCAGCACGGGCGAGATGGCCAGCACGGACCGCAGGAACGACGCTGGCCCCTCGGCCGTGTTGCGGTCCAGGTCGTCGAGCTCGAGCGGCGAGTGGACGGCGTAGGAGCGTGCCGGTGGGTTAGAGGTCGAGATTGAGTCGTTGGACGCTGCGCCGTCGACGCCAGCAAATCGTCGTGCCACTTCAAAGTCGCGTTCCGTGTCCAGCTGCGCTTTGAGCGTCGAGACCCACTCTTCGAAGCTCGACGCGTTGCTCAGGTCGGTCAGCGCTTCGTCGACCGATTTGGGCATCGCTGCTGTGGTGTGGGGGCTCGATGCCGCCGGAGAGACGTCTAGCTGATCGCGCTGTACGCGCATGTGCGGAGCAGCGCCCTGCAGCGACTTTTCTCCGCTCTGCCTGCTCGGAACCAGCTTGGTCATTGCCACCACGAACTCGTCCATCGTTTCGACGCCTAGAGCCCATTTGGTCGCTTCCACCGCGGCAAGCGTCGAGAACGTCACGATGGAGGTGGCGATGAAGAAAGCTTTCAGCGAGAGTCCCACTGGTGATTGGAAGAAGCCTCTGGGTGTCGATTCGTTGCTGGCGCTTTCTTCCATTTCCTTCATTCTGCGCTGCTCTTCGGCAGGGACGGGTGTCGACAGGCCAAGGAAGTCGAGCGTCGAATCCATCTCGCTGTAGTCGATCTTTGCGTCGTTGGGGTTGGGCATCGTAGCTGTTGTTGCTGATGCTGATCCTGCCGAGTGGCCTGAATCTGGCGGAGATCCACGACTGGTGACGCTCAAAGTAGAAGCGGTCTTGCGTTTGCGAAGCACGCTCGGCAGCGCACCCGTCTCGTCGTCAAACACCGACGTTGGTGCAGAACCAATCGAAGGGTCCGATCCGACACTCGACCTCTTTGCCGGACTGAGAATGGCAGAGTTCATCTGACGGAACAGCGCCAACGCACTCGTCTGTCCTCCCGCATCCTCTTCTGCTACTGGCCGCTCTACCTCAGCTCGTGCCCTCAGCGAAGACGGAACGGCAGGTCTCGCAGCCACAGCACCTGCCGTCGAGCCAGCAATCGATCCAGATTGCGCCGCCGACGCAATCGACGCCTCAGCCAGCTCCTGTGCCTCTTTGATAGCTTGCAGCTTGGCCTTTCGAAGTCCATAGATGGTCGCACCCGTGAGACCGACGATGAAGGCGCCGCCTGAGAGCGTTGCGATGAACGTCTTTTTGTCTGGCAGTTTGCTCTTGTAGCTCGTTGAGGCTTCGGAGGATCGTTCGAATGCCGAGGTGGAGCTGTCGCCCATATTGGATGGGTGAGGTAGGTTGAGCGACGCCATGCTGCCGTTTGACGTGACGAGCCAAGGGAAGATGTTGGTGGACAGGAGAGCAACGAAAAGTTGGCGGTGAGAAGGAAGGGTGCACGCTCTCGGGGGGTTTTTTTTTCAGATTTCTCGGAACGCGGAAATAGGGCGTTGAGCTGCTCGTCAAGCTTTGTCTCTTTCGACGAGGAGACAACCTTATACGCTGCCGAGCATTGTACGCAGAAGACCGGATCTGGTTGATAGCTTTCGCACGCCTAGCTTACGAGTTGAGATATGCATAGAAGATTCAATGATGCAAAGTACAAATACAGACAGTGATGATGGGATGACAGCACGGTCAATAGGAAGACAACAGAGGTGGTGGTGACGGCAAAGAAGACGCGAACACAATGCCGCACCTTTCCAATGTGCGTAACCTCCTTCCTCTACTCAAGTTGACTCAACTGGGCCTCCAGCTTCCGCTTCTTGCTCTGCAACCGCTCCACCTCCTCGCTCGTCGTCACGTTCGCCACCTCTAACTGCAGCCCTCTCGAGATGAGCTCGGTCCACCTCTTCTCCAACAACGCCAGCTTCGCCCCTACCTCCGTCTGCTCCTTCTGCCTCAACCTATTCACCTCGTTCGTCTCCGCCCTGACCGCCTCGACCGCCTCGGTGAGCATGCGGATATCCTGCTCCTGTTGGAAATTGGACAGCCTCCAGGCGTTGCTGCCGAAGCGTTTGAGGAGCTCGATGTTTTTGAGGCGCACGTCCATGTGGCCGAGCTGGGCGTGTGCGGAGTCGACGGCGGCTTGCCAGTCGGGCAGGGGGGCGTCAGGGCCGCCGGGAGGGGAGGGGAGGGTGTAGCGCTGGGTATCGAGTGTGTGTGCGGAGGGTTGGCCCAAGGCGACGCGTTCGAGTTCGGCCAGCAGGTCGGGTCTTGAGCTGAAGGGCTCGTAGGGCGGTGGGAGGCGGGTGGAGGTGGATGGATCGATGGGAGTCATGGATGCCTGTTCGGCTGCTATCAATGCGTCGACGCGAGATCGCAGGCCTGGTTGCAGCTCGAGGTCGCGGTCAAAGTAGGGAAGTGCGTCGGTGGATGCGAGGTCGACGGCGTGGTACGTGAAAGTGTCCTTTGATGGGCCGGCAATGGATGATGTTTCAACAGCATGACCGTTGCCATTCGCTGATGCTTCATCGACAGGGGCTGCAGTGGATGTGGATGGTGTGGGGTCCGGCCCGTCTGAAACGGCCGAGCCGTTGGATTGGCGTCCTCCTCGCCCTCTTGCCATTGTGTGCGAGTGTGAGCGATTTCGAGGCGGAACTCACAGCAGTCTGTAGCAGTCTATATCTACTGCTGACACGGGTCGTTGAGGGTGGCCAGAGAAGTGCGAAGGCAGCGTGGATGGAGTTCTGACGGGAAGAAGCCTGTTGGAAGCATCGAATGAAGAAAGTTGAACGAGAAGCTGTTTCGAGTCCGTTTTCCGACGTTTTCTCGCAGGTCGCGTTCCAAAAATCCGCAAAATGTTAGAGCCTTACCTCAATTCGGCCGTTAGGAAGGATGCAGGCCGACCAGAAATCTCGGAGCCGATTCGAGCGTTGATTTTATCTGCGATCAACTCGCAACAGCAGTTGAGCAGTCTCGAACCGCGCTGTTCAACTGCCAATTTGTCATCCAAAGGATTCGCACCACGCTTCTCCACCTCTTCGTATCATTGCCTCCGTCGTCTCTTTCCCCACGCACGACGTCCACGACACCCCTTGGCGACTAGCAAAACATCTCGACCGCCTGTTTCGACTCATAGCATCATGGCGGCCCGCTCACTCGCATCCGGCACGCTCTTCCGCGCCGTCTCGGCACGCAACGCCACATCGTCCAGCTTGAGGGTCGCAGCGGCTCCCGTCAGCCTGCGCGCCTTCTCGTCGTCTGTGCCCAAGTCGTCGGCTCGACCTACGATCCAGGGTGACGGCAAGGGCGACCGCGTCAACCCTGTCAGCCCCTACTTGGAGTCGGCAGGCTCGAACCCCGTCGACAAGTATACCGAGATCGCGGGTCCTTTGCACGATTTTGGCAGCTACATCACTTCTTGTATGTTCCAAGAGGCCGGGACATGATGCTTTTGGATAGTGCCATACTGACCTTGAATCCTTCTTACGAACGCTACTTTGCACACGCCTCCGACACCCTTGGCATGCTGCAGGTCTGCCGCGGTTCATCCAACAGTTCAGCGTGGTCAAGGACGAGCTCACGCTCTACGTTGCGCCCGATGCCGTGATCCCGACGCTGCAGTTCCTGCGCGATCACACGCAGACGCAGTTCCGCGCATGCATGGACATCAGCGGTGCCGACTACCCCACGCGCTCGCAGCGCTTCGAGGTGGTCTACCACCTGCTGTCGGTGCAGTACAACGCGCGCATCCGCGTCAAGACGTACGCCGACGAGGTGCATCCCGTGCCGTCCGCCACCGGCGTCTTCCGCTCCGCCGACTGGTACGAGCGCGAAATCTGGGACATGTACGGCGTCTTCTTCATCGGCCACCCCGACCTCCGCCGAATCCTGACGGATTACGGTTTCGAGGGCCACCCGCTCCGCAAGGACTTCCCCCTCACCGGCTACACCGAGGTGCGCTACGACGAAGAGAAGAAGCGCGTCGTCAGCGAACCCCTCCAGCTCACCCAGGCTTTCCGAAACTTCGAGGCCAACAGCCCCTGGGAACAGGTCGGCGAGGGCGAGAGCTACAAACCCAACGCCTTCAAGCTCACCCCACCCAAGCCAAAGGAGGAAGACAAGGACAAGAAGTAGATGGTCCCCAGTGGGACTGCCATTTGAATGCTGTGAATTGACGATATCTGATCAGCGTCCTGTCTGTGCCCGACTGTCAAGCCACGTACCGAATTCTCACCTCCTCGCTCATAGCGGCTTCGCACACGGTCACAGCGAACACGAGGTCGAATTGCTGAGACTTGCATCAGGAAACAACAGCCTTGGCCTCCATGCCCAACTTCTTGAGCGCCGACGATGCGCGCTCTCTCACATCGAGCTCCACATCCGACTGTGCCAGCTCCTGCATCTTGACATCGAGTCCGAAGCGCGTAATGCGAGCCTTGGTCTCCGAGTACAAATCCGGAAACGCATCACCCAAGCCGCTGGCCTCGGTTTGTCCCCCTGCATCCTCTCCTCCGGCCGCAGCCGCCGTCGACGTGGTCTTGGGCCGCGACAGCAGATTGCCGATACACCGTGCCGCTGCGACGCGGATCTCCTTCCACGGATGGTTGCAGAAGAACGCCAGGGCGTCCATGATGTTCGGAGTGCGCAGAAGCAGCTTGCGATGCTGCTCCGTTCCCGTCGCTACGTTGACGAGCACAAACGCAGCTTGCTCGATCACCGCTGCTCCGGGCTCGCCTGCCTCGCGTCCGTCCCAGATGCACTTTTCCAACATGTGCATCAGTCGCTCGCCCCCGCCGATGCCGTCGACCATGAACGAGACGTCCGACTCTTTGGACGCAGCCGCATTGCGCAGGATGTTGAGCGCCTGCTCCTTGAATGCCATCTCGCACGTCGGCGACTCGCACATGGCCGCGATGAAGCCAAAGTCGAGTTTCGCCATCACGTCCACCTTGAGCGCCGTGTCCGAGTGTGAGAGCAGATTCTTGAGCGCCCAGAACGCGTGCAGTCGCAACTGCTGCGAGCCGGAGAGGGCCACATTGGCGTTCTGACTGGCGTGGCCTTTGCTGGTGCTGCTGCTGCCGGGCATCGTGGCAGCTGCTTGCAGGGCGTATTGCATCTCCTCGTCGCCGGCGTGTGGGGATTTCGGCCGTCCGCCGTCGTGAGCCAGCTGCACAAGACTGTCGACACCGCCGAGCTCCTGGATCAGCTTCTTCATGGGGCTGAAGTCCAGGACAAGGTTGCAAATCGCAGCGGTGGCTTCGACTTTGACCACTTCCTCCTCGTTCGGATCCTGCAGAAGTGCGACCAACTTGGGCGCGACGCTGGCATCGACGATGGAAGTGCGGAGAATCAAGACACTGCGGGATAGCGCTCGGCTGAGACGGCAAGCAGCCACCCTGACACCCAAAGCGGGGAAGTCGATGCTCGAAACGACCATGGCGAGCACAGAGGGCTGAACAGAGTCGATCAGTTTGCGACGAGGTTCGTCGTGCTGGAACGTCAAGGCTGCCAGCGCTGTAAGGCACGCTTCACGGAGTCTGACGGCGGACTCGTCGGTGGCGGGCGGTGCAATGCCGACGGTAGCGTCGTGGCGTGGCGTGGTGATAGCAATGCTTCCGAGGATTGTTGTAGCTGCATTGCTTCGGTCGCCTTTGGTGCCGCCGGGGAGTTGACTGCGCGTACAAGCCTTGTCGAGAAGCTGAGCCAGCTTTTCGAGCGCGTTGTAGCTGTCTGTGGCCAAGGTCTGCAGGGTGACATTATCGGCGACGAGCCGCGCAATGGCAAAGGCGGCCTGGATCTGGATCTCGACCTGACTCGATCCCTGAAGCTGAGACGCTGGTGGCGCCGAGCTGGTCGACGGAAGACCGGGAGGAGTGCAGTCGAGCAGCTCCATGAGCACCTCCAAGACGCATTGGTTGGTTTTGGCGGTGAAGGGATGCACCTTGATTATGTTGGCGAGACAGGTAAAGGCGGCGAGGCGCACATTGGCGTTGCTGTTCTGACGCAGACTCAGCAGAACCGAAGTCGGAAGCATACCGGATGGCGAGGTGCATCGGAAGAGGCGCAGGGATGCTTCCGGCTCCTCGCGCGTAATCTCTGCCAGCAAGTAGAGGGCAGCTTCCTGCGCTTTGGCAAAGCCACTCTCCGCTGCTGCAAGCAAGACGGTGAGGACGGTGACAGGTCCCGAGACAGCAAGGTCAGACTCTGCACGAAGCTCGTCGCTGCCATCCTCATCCCAAGCTGGCAAGGGAGGAGCGTCGAAGGTTGCGCCGTTATCCGCATCCTTCATGCGCGAACGCGAGCGAGATCCCTTTCGAATCACCTCTGCTTGAAGGGCTGGTGCCATCCGAGTGATGGGCACAGCCTCGGTACGCCCACGGGATGCCGTCGAAGAAGCACTGAAGCCCGGTGCAAAGGGACTATCGGATGCGACAAAGGCAAGGATGCTTTCACGACGTTGTGCGATCTGGTCTGCTGGCGAGGCGGGCATGTCGCTCGGTGGATCGGCGCTGGAGGCCGGAATAAAGATGGTTGCAGAAAGAATGGCGCAGATCATTTCGACCACGCTGAGAATTTTGGTCTTGACGGTCATTGGAAGGGACTCGACATCCGGCCCGAGTCCTGTCGTCGTCTCAGCGGATCCAGACGCTCGCAAAGGTTGAAAGTGGACGAGCTGCGGAGAAGCAGCGCCCGAGAGCGCACCCTCTGCTGGTACGGACGCCCTGGATGGTCGTGGAGAAGCCGGGTGAGCTGCTGTGCTTGGCTGCTGGGGCATTGCGCACATGAAAAGAGGACCGAGCAGGAGCGGCAAATTGGACGGATCGTAGACTTGGGCGAGGAAGAGTCTGGACAAGCGCCTGAGCTCGCGTTGCTGCTCTGCCTCTGTCTCTGCCAGCTGCTCTTTGACTTTTGCTCGAAGGTTGTCGTGGCTTGCGCTGCTCATGAGAATATCTTGAATGGGAGCGGGCGAGGTCGAAAAAGGATCGCGGCTGCTCTTGCCAAAAATCTTGGAGGCAGCAGCATTGGAGCCGACGCGAGCGATCGCCACACCGGCAGCAGCAGCTTTGGTTCCAAAGCTCGAGCCGATGCCCCATCTTGGGCTTGCGGAGAGCTGGTCGGCCACCGCCAAGAGGATGGATCGCAGCGCCCTCAACGTGGACTCGAGGAGTCGGAGAGCGTCGTAGTCGCCGTGTTGCTGGTCGAGTATGTGTCGTTTGGATCGACTTAGCCCTTGACTCAGGTTGCGCAAGCAGCAGAGGAGAGCATCGTGCGTGCCAGACCGCATGAGCTGCAGCAAGGTGGATTGCGCCGGAGTGTTGGCGAGCGAGGCGACGATGGTGGCAGACAGGCTGACGAGGTCGGAAGCATAGGCGGTCGAGTCGAGATCCATACGCAGAAGCTGGACGAGCTGCTCGATGATGCCAGTGTGGACGAGGCTCGACTTTTTTGTCCTGGATCCGATGACTGAATTACGGATGGACTTGAGTTGGGCGATGGCCTGCTCTGGATGGTCGAGGTCGAGTCGCAGAGCTGTCTGCTGCGCCAGCGACAGCGCTACGTGGATGGACGGCAGCATCTTCGTCATGTTGGTCGATCAAAGTGTATAGCCATGCGAGAAGAGAGGCAGTGCTGCCGTCAACGAGATAGACTTTGGAGCTTTTTGGCTTTTCTGCTCGACTGTGCTTTGAAGAGCAGCTTGGCCAGGTGATGATAGCGAGAAAGAGGGAGAGAAAGGGCTGAGCTTCTGCTCCTGTTGTTTTCGGAATGGTGCCAAAAGTCGTGGGAAAAAAAGCCGCTTCCGCAGCGATTGAGAGAATGTGATTGTGACAAAGGTGAGCAAGAGTGAGAGAGTGAAAGCGTTGAGCTGCAGCAGAAGTGTCGCACTCCGCACTCTGCAACAGCTGCCGATGCGCCTCTTTCGCACACCGATCTGCAACGCTTTCGCTCGCCTGCTTTGACCCTTTGCGGGTCAGCCGATGTGGAGCAAACCGCAGTTGTGCAGTCTCCGCCTGAGAGCCGCACTCAAACACTGTGACGCGTCTTGGATTTCAGCAGCAAAGCAGCCGCATCCTCAGTCAGGCTGATGCGACTTGACCAAATCGACGACCGGTTTTGTGAACAGCCAAAGACACACACAGGCAACACGATCCATCGTTGGTCAAACTTCAATGACTAGATTCGAGACCGAGAAGAGAGAGGTACAGTGTGACGAGACAGTGAGACTACGAACAAGAGAGAAAAAAAGTACTTGTGCGCGGAGCCGACGAATCGCGGGGAGGGTATAAGGTCGAAGCATCGCGATCAAAGCTTGAACACCATGTCCTCGCTGAACATGATGCTGTTCTCCCGGTGCATCTGTTCCAGCACCTGGCGCGCTTCGTTGCTGTCGAACAGGTCCTGCGTGCGACGACCCTCGTTCATGACCGGCAGCAGCTCGTCGAGCGGGATGGCATCCATCTCGGCCAGTCGGCCATCGGACGAGAAGAGCAAGTCCGACAGCGCCTCCTTGAACGCCTCGGTCCTCTGTGCTGACACTCCAGATGACGACGACAACCTCGCCTCGACAGGCAGAGGGGGGATCACCACTTCGACGTCGAGCGAGCGCATCGCCTCAAGCGCATCCTCGTCATCGAACGCCTCTTCGTCCATCCCGCCGGGTCCCACCATGGCTGGCTTGGGTTTGGGTCTCGTCCCTGCAGCCGCTCGTGTAGCGTAGGCACCGTTCGACCGCGTCGAGCGCTGCGATGACACGAGACCACTCTGGCCTTCGTCGTCATCGTCGTCGCTGCTGTGGCCGTCTTCGCCGTAGCGCTGTCCACCACGGCGACCGCCTCGGCCACCACGGTTGGAGCGCCCACTGCGATACGCTTGGTTGGCATCCGGACGAGCAGCCTCGTCTCCGCTATCGTCATCGTTGTCCTCGTCATCGTCCTGCCCGTCGTCGTCGTCGCTCATGGGACTGTTGCCCGTTCGGCGTCGCTTGTTGATGCCGCGTCGGCCACCCAGCACCTCCTTGAACAGCGCAAAGCGCAGGATCTCCTCGGCAGCCTCGGCATCGCGCTCCTCGACCTTGCTGCTGAGCCTGCTCTTGGCGTGCGCCGTCGCCAGACGGATCAGCGTCTCGAGCGTACGAGCCGTCAGCGGCGAGGTGCGCTTCTGGTTGCCCGACAGCTCGTCGTTGCGCAGGTTCGAGTAGACGTTGACGATCCATTCCGCCGCGCCCTTGGTCAGCACCGGGTGGATGCGCGATTTGGCGTACTGGATGTACTTCTTGATGAACGCGATCGACAGCACCTCCTTCTTGTCGCTGCCACGGCTCGTGCTCGTGACGCCCGAGTGCAGCAGAGGGTTATACTTTTCGAAGGGCGAAGTGTCGCCGAGCATTGCGGCACCGTCGGCGTCCGTGCCCTCGGGAGCACCAACATCGAGCGCCTGATCCAGGTTGTCCACGGCGGGAGTACCCTCTTCGAGACCAGGCTGCAAGTAACGGTGCATGCGCAACACGTGCTCCGAGATCATTCGGTCGCGCTGCTCGTCCACGTCGTCCGTCACGACGAAGAGCAGATCGAAACGGGACAGCAGCGAGTCCGGGAGCGCGATGTTCTTGTGCGGGTCCTTGTGCACGTCGTACTGGCCGTAGATCGGGTTGGCTGCGGCCACCACCGAGCAGCGCGCGTTGAGACTGGTGTGGATACCAGCTTTGGCAATCGTGACCGTCTGCTGCTCCATGACTTCGTGGATGGCCACTCGGTCGACGTCGCTCATCTTGTCAAACTCGTCGATGCAAATCACACCGCGGTCCGCCAACACCATGGCACCGGCCTCGAGACGACGCTCGCCCGTCTCCTTGTCCGTCGTCACGGCGGCGGTAAGACCGACACCGCTGGATCCACGACCCGTGGTGGCAATCGCCAGCGGAGCCGTGTTGAGGACGAATCGGAGCATCTGCGACTTGGCCGTCGACGGGTCACCCACCATGAGGATGTTGATGTCTCCACGGATGTGGGTGCCGTTGGGCAGGTTCTTCTCCTCGCCTCCGAGCAGGAGCAGCAGCACCGCCTTCTTGATGTACTCGTGACCGTAGATGGAGGGTGCCAACGACTGCGAGAGCAGGTTGAACACATTTTTGCGCTTTGCGATCTTGTTGATGTTGCGGATGTCGGTGTCGGTGATGTGCGCCTGGGCGATGCCTCCGCCGGCTTTTGAGGAGAGGAGGTTGAGGTTGTTGCCGATCATGAGCGTGCGGAAGGTGGATGAGGAGCTCTGGCCGACGCGGTTGCCGAGCGACCTGTACATGCCTACGAGCTGGATGCGGTCGCCTGGCTTGCAGCGGTCCACCATGTCGTCGTCCATGACCACGTCGATGCTTCTCGGGAGCTGACCGGGAGGAGCACGTTCGGGCATCTCTTGGATCGAGATCATCTGGTGGTCACGGAAAAGACTGTGGCCGTATTCGGTTGTGAGTCGGTTGCCGCTCTCGTCTTCGGTCGGGTAGACGGTGGACGAAGGGGGCAGAGTGCCGTACATGGTGGCATCGCGGTACTCTCGCTGGTGGAATTTGGTCGTCTGTTCGCAGTAGTGAACCGACTTGAGGATCTTGGGGCGGACGAGGGAGCAGCGAGTGACGATACCCTCGAGACTCATCATCTTGCCGAGGTGAACACTGCGCAGTGTACGCGGGTTGACGTGGTGGTCGCCAAAGCTTCCACGCAGACCGATGTAGTACTGCTTGCCCTTGATGTCTTCCTTGAGCGGGTTGTGCGCCACCTCGACCGACATGTGCAGGGCAGCGTCGAAGGCGGGGAGGTACTCGTTGGGCTCGTTGAGGAGCCCCGTAGCGAAGTCGCGGTTGTAGGAACGCAGATCATCGATGTTGATGATGAGTCGACGCGCGTCCATCCTCAACATGCGGCGAACTGCATCTTGGTATTCATCCTTGGACAGGAATTCGGAAAAGACTCGTTGCCTGTCCCGAAGCACGTCGTCCTGGAAGATGGGCACATCGAGGTTGCTGTTGTCGTCGAATGCCTGACTCATGTTTGCCAGCGTGTCCTCGACGGAGGCTCGGGATTTTATGTGAAAGAAGGCAAGGCGCTGGGGCCTGTCGCAATCGTCGTCGATGCGGTGGAGATCGAAAGGAGGACGTAACTGCTATCGAGGTATCGGGTCGAGAGATAGACCGACAAGGGGATGCGAGGCAGAAGTGGTTGTGCGTTGATGAAAGGGGATGGACGTCGATGATGAGGATGCGACAGGTTCGTCAACTGAAGATCAGACGAACCGACTTTTCTCGTGCAGCTGCGTGGCTCACTCGAAAGAAGAGCAGAGACGCACCCACAGAAGCCTCTCTTGCGCACTTTCCCACACTGTGCTTCGACTTGCCGCATCTCGCCTCAGTCAAGACAAAGAGAGAAAAACACTGAGCAACAAACACTCGCGCGCGCGTTCACGACGAAGAATGTTATCCTCGAAAGTGCAATTTACGCGACCGCGCAAAGGTCGCGTTCCAATCAATTTACGCGTCAATCCTCAGCTTCACGCGACGCCAACGATTTTCAACACGGCCGGCAGCGACGGCCAAAAAAATCGAATTCGGTCTAACATTCTCTGAAAAAAACAACGTCCATGAGAACAGCCACGCCATCTCCTTTCAAGGCTGTCTCCTTCCCACGATCTCCAGACTAGACCTCAGCCTCACGTCAAACAGCGGTAGATAAGACGACACCTACTCTTTCAAGAGAGTGACAGGTCGAAGAAAAGCGGGGGAAAAGCTTAGCGGCTCGGCGTGAAGTAGGATGTCTCATAGAGTCAATGATCGCCTCGGACGAGTAACTCTGCCTCGCCTCACCTTGGGCTGGAACAGGATCAAGGATCGGTATTGAGGTGGCGTTGAAGCCTTCTTGAAGCCGCGGGAGCGAGGTCCAGACGTATTTGTGACGTGCGGTGTCAGACGCCTCGCTTGGAACGAGGCGAGCGGCAAGCATCTCGTTTCCGCTAGTCGAACGAAGCGAGCATTGCTGGCGAGCTTCAGGGTCCCGGGTGAAAGTACAGTTCGACACCTCAGCGCGGCATCCGATGTCAAAGTCGGAAACCTTGGCGGACGACCTTGGATGAGAAGCGGTCAGCCGAGCTGATGATCTGATTTTGCTTAGGCCGCACCTACTGCGCCAAGAGAACGTCTCGGACTGTCACTAGTAAAGCCGATCCTGAGTCCGGCGGCATTCGCTCAACGTATATACACTAGCCGCCTCTAGCTCGCGAAGACACTCATCACCCGTTACACGAGACGTTCTTCTTGGCGATTCGTCGACTTTCCGATTCTATGCAGCGAGTATCGACAGAGCGAGGGGCGTCCAAGATCTCACACACACGCGCTCACGTCTGGTCTGAACGGATGCCGAGATTCCAATGCTATCCTCGCACCGACGACAACGGTGAAAAGTGATGGAAAACGTGCCAACCTCTTGCAGCTCCGAGCCGGCTAACTTGGGTGGCAAAAGGATGAATCGGACGTTGAAAAGGGCATTTGAAACGATACTTATGCATGAGGCTGCAAAGGCGACTTTTCGGCCCGCGGGAGACAAGCGTCGACTGAATATGGTCGGTCTAAATCCTCGTCAAGACGCCGACGACCAAGTGGCATGAAAAGAGGCAGCTCGACCTTCCTGCCTTCGTATCTTACCACAAGCGAGATCATCACATCACTTCTTGTGTGTGTGTGGCGCAATTGCAACCCTCGTGGCGATCAGCGATCAGCTTGAGTTTTCAACTTCTTCCTTCATCGCGAGGAGAAGCAGCCGCTCGCCTGGCTGTGCTTGGATGCTCTGCCAAAGAATAATTTCACGGCGACTAAAGAAGGCGACTTTCGCAGCGTGCATCCTGTTTTTGGCCGGGGCGGAGTTGCAAACGATCTAACCTCGACCAGCAAAAAAGAAACACGCACGTTTGTCGTCGACGATGGACACACAGAAACACAGCTCTCGGGAACGGTCTGAAACTCCAGAGCCCGCTCGAACAGCAGCTGCGTTGATGATAAGCGACCGTCGAGTCGGGTACCCACTGTAGCATAACTTTAGGAAGGCCGCAACCTTGAAGCCACGAAGATCGTTTGCGCTTGGCAAGTCTATTTTTCAGCATGGTTCATGGCCGAGCTCGGGAAGCTTGGCGACGACGGCGGCCAAGATGTCTTTGTCATCCGGGCAACAGCATAAGGCAAGTTATCGCCGGCGAATCCCAGCATTCTTTCTCTGTTCGAATGACACGCGGCTGAAAGGAGACGATACGACCGAGGAAGCTTTTGAAAAATTTCTACATGGTCTCGAGTGCATCGATACGAAGGCGACCATCGTGTGAACGGTATATGACAAAGGGAGCACTGCTAGCACGAGTTCACCTGTGGAACATGAAACGGCCTCGTTAGCCTGAGAGCGCGTAAGAGAGAGCCAACGTCGTCTAGAGTGACGGGCCATAATTTACTGTAACCGCTTTCCTTGCGGCTGTGCCTGCCGGCCTCAACTTACGTACATTCGATATTATTCTTTTTTTTTAGTGTTCCCAGCTTCGGCAGCTTACTAGGCTAGATGCTAACTCGTTCCAAGCTAGCGGCCATGGCTCGCCTTCCTTTTGCTTGCGAGCTTGCTCACACCTTGTACGCCTAGGTGACGCCGCAAAGTGATTGGACGGTGAGCTTGTTCGTCGCAATCTCGAGTTCGCAACGTGAGTTGAAGGTAGGCCAGCTCGACGATTGTGATGGAGCCAAGTCAACGAGATCGGAGTTGGAAACCAGAGTTCGTTGGCATGCCTTTTTCTTTTGCTTTTGAGTTGGTGGAAGCTGTACGCTCAGCACGCTCTTCATTGCTGCCGATCTGTCACGTTAAACACGACGCAAACTCATGCAAAGTTGTTCGAGTCCGGTCAACTTGCTCGTTGCTTTCTGGTACGCTTACTTTGTTCCTCGGGCCTCTTGCACTGCGCTGCGCTGTGACAGATACTCTGTCCGAGTGAATGTGATGTGCACGTCGTCTCGCACCCTTAGGAAGATCGTTCTTCTTTGGCAGCAAGGAATAGCTCGCTCGTCTCGTTCACTCCCTTTCATAAAACGATGTTGCCCTCTTTGTCTTGATCCGTCCCCTTCTTGATGTACCTCTTCCTGAAACGATCCCGACTATCTTTCATCTGACCTTCCCTTTCTTCATCAGAACGCTTTCTCCACCCGCTCGACTTTACACCAACCACTGCAGGGGCTTATCGAACCGCTGCGACTCTGCTCTTCTCATCTCGTTCATTTCAGTCGCCGACGTTTCCGAGCCGTGCGTTGGCTTTTCTTTTCGAATCGAGACAACCAACGTCGCTGCATCCTTGATACACTCCCTTTGAAAGCGCATTCAACCCGTTCTCAACCCATCCCAGCGGTGGCACCGACGTGGGACGAGACGTGGGTTCGAGCACGCCGCAGCCCAAAGTGGGCGGAGAGAGGCATCTGAAAGCGCGCGATCCAGTGCATCCACCTGCAGCTATGATCCAGCAGCATGCGCCACATGTGTTCACCCTGTCTGGCTCGCCTCACAGGGTTGCCACGCGTCCACCGCAGCAGCCTCCTCGCAGCATCCTTAAAAAATCGACCTCCGTGCCCACGAGTCCTTCCTACACGACACCGTCTTCGCCTCTCGCTTCGCCGCCTCTCATGTCTTCTGCCTCAGACCCGTTCGCCGTCTCGGGCTATCGACCGCAGCAATGGTCCGTGATCGGCATCGCCAGGGCGCAGAAGCGCCGACCATCCACCGCAGCTAAGGCCGAGACCTACAACACGAGCCTCACGGTGACGTTGCTCTACATGCCCACCGAGACGCTGTATGCATGGCCGTTCAGCCTGTCATCGCCTGATGCTAAGGGCGTCTGCTACGAGACGTGCTCGCGCGAACAAGAAGGCGGCGCTGCTCGCGTCCCTCCGGAGGGAACCATGAGCACGAGCCTTCGGGTGTTGGCGGATGTCATTCGGTGCTGGATGAGGGTCCGTCGAGAGCGCTCTGCCCTGGCACAACACAGAGGCTCGACGGGCTCGCCCACCAGCGGTCTGGGCAGTCCTACAACTACGTCGCTCGACCAGGTATTGGACAACGACGAGGTGATTTCGGAGATCATCGACACCCTGCGACTCTACCAGCTCACGCCATTCGAGAGATCAATCTATCTGCTGAGGCAGAACCTTCCAGAGCAGTCGACACCAGAGCCGGCAGATCCATCTCAACAGTCGGAAGCTACATCGCCTCGTGGCCGTCCGCAGTCGAGCTCGAGCAGCTCCGAAGGCGGCTCGGACGACGATCGCGATTCGCACCACCGCAGCGACTCGTGCGCTTCCAGCCAGGCCAGCACCGTCGAGGCGAGCCCAGAGCGCCCCTTCCATCCCAAGCTGGCGGCATCACCCAAGCTTCCCAAGATCAACACCGCAGTGGCCTCCAGGGCGTCCGCCGACGACGACAAGACGGCTGTTCCGCAGATTCGCCTGGTGGAAGCCACACCGCAAGATTCGACCTACGAGGAGCGCGACCGTGTGCTCGAGAGAGCCACTCCCAGCACCGCCCGTAGCAGCAGCTTTGGAAGCCGATCCATGGATACAGTGTTCGAGGATGCTTCCGAAGCTTTGGATGCAGATGACGGCCCAGCAACGACTGACAGCGGAGAAGTCAAGTTCATCAACATTGAGGCCTGCAACCGCGCCGAGGCGGAAGAGGTGTCAAGTCCCAAGACGGCGACTCTGCCAGGCTCACCTGCCAACACCGAGACGACCTCCCAGCCGCCCGCTTCGAGTAGCAGCAACAAGACTTGGCGCCCGTCGCCGACCAAGGTGTCGTTCCGCGATCCATTCAAGGGCATCCAACGCTCGAGCTCCAAGCCCGAGATTCGCGTCGAGGCCATCGAGTATGGCAGCCCCGAGTCGCTGCTCACCTCGACCAAGATCAAGTCGTCCAAGCGTCCTTCGCTCGACGGTCTGCGCTCCATCTTTGGCGGCCGAGCAAAGACGCAGTGAAGCGTCGACGCCGTCCCTTGTTCCCGCACCTCAAGAACATTTCCTGTTACCGTCGTAATTTCTCCTCCTACGCAACCATGTATACTAGACTCACTCTGCAGATCCGCACGCCTCGCAATGTTACCCCCAGTCCCGTCCGTCTCCAGATCTACGATGGCGCGTGCGGCCTAGAATGCTGTGTGATGGATCGTAGCTCGAGAAGAGTGGTCACGGTTCGTGCTGCCCAACTGCGAGATAAAATGAAAAATAGCCGAGTCGGTGACAGCTGACTCACGAGGCGCTTGCATCAACGCTGCTGCTTTGGCGCAACCTCATGACGTACAGGCAGCTAATGCGAAGCGCCGCTGCTGCTGCTACCGGTCCTGGCTATATAGCGTCGAGCATCATCAGGTCTGTTCTCTTTCTAGGTCTTGGCTCTTCGCAACCATCCTCACACCCTCGATTCACTTTGAACAGACATGTCGTTCAACAACACCGAGCTCAACAGCAGCAGCAGTGAGTAGAAGGCAGAGCAATCTCTGCATCTGGGCGATTCACGATCGAGACAGCTCAACAGCACCTACATGCTACCCTCTGCATCCTCCCAACAGACACTTCCGGCGCGCAGCCACTCTCCGTCGGCGACGACCGTCTGGCGTCGGACAACAACTTCACCGACCCGTCCTCGGCTCACCCCAACCCAGCGCGAGACGAGCAGCGCGAGACAGGCGAGACCATCGACCAGGGCGGCTACGGACTCTCGGACTCCGGTGGAGACCAGTTTGCCAAAGAGAACCAGACCGGTCAGGGATTCTCCTCGACACAGCAAGCCAGGCAGACGGCAGGTGGGCAGTTCCAACCCAGCATCCAAGACTCGATTGGCAACACCGACTTCCGCGCAGATGCAGCCTCGGACACCGACACGTTTACTCATCGCGCTCCCGACATGTAATGCTCTTGCTGGAGCTAGTTGCGCGAGCAGGAAGGTTGTAGTTGGCAGAGAGCTCGAGTCTTGATGGCATCGTCAAAACGTCTGTGCCGCTTGCTTCCAACGAGCATTTCGGCTGCATGCTGTTGACATTGAGATGCTAACATCGACCAACAAAAAATCCCGATTTGGTGATCCTGTGCTTGCGTGGCAGCGGGCGAGCCAGCCAGGGCCTCTGCGGCTAAAAAGCCAAAGACAGAGACCCGGCTTGCGGGGCTGAAACCCTTGTGCTGCACAAAGTGACGAATTTGTCAACTGCAGCTCAGCACCCATTTCACACTCCACCACTCTCTGAAGTCACACACAACAATTTTTACAGTTGACAGCCAGCCGCTTGGAGTTGACTGGCCTGGTGGCGATGCATTTTTGCCAGAGCAACAACACATTCAGCTGAGCAACGCGCAATCGCACTCGTCGTCACCCTCCTTTCCTGTCCTCCATCACCTTTCTCTCTTCTTGGAGCTACTCAACTCGAGCTCGGAAGAAGATCCCATCCCGCCTTGGCTGGTGAGCAGGACGAGTCGTTGCCTGCGATCCACGCCGCATCCTACACCGTCGGCATCAGTTCGTTCTCGCGGCTGCTACCTCGATCATACCCGTCCTCTCACAGTCCAGCATCGGAAGCCATGTCCGCATCAGGCCTCTTCTCCGTCATGTCTGCCTCGCCGTCACGATCATCTTCGCCCGCAGTGACTGCCGGCCCCAACCACCAGATCCCCTTCCACAGCGCTCCAGTCCATCACGCACCTAGTCCGCTCGGCTTTGGGTTTGGGTTCGGTTCGTCCTTTGGCGGCAACAACGCCACCATCTCCTCTCCAGCAACCACTCCAGCAGTGCCATCGCCCATGTTTGGCTTTGCGTCGTACTCTGCAAACACAATCGCACATTCCACCGCATCGAGCCCCTCGAGACGGTCAGACGCAAAACGTCGTCGCGATCTCGACGACGAGAATGACGACGTTGACGAAGACGAAGACATGTCTCACCCGCAGCGCTCTCGTCTAGGATCCGATCCATTCGCACCCTCCCACGAGCACAAGCGGGTCGTGTTGCCAAAGCGAATGCGCGCTGGACTCGGATTCGGACTCATCAATGCCGAGGCACAACCGTCTGCATCTTCGTCGCCATCGACCCCCACGCAGTCCCACAACAATGCACTTTACCCTTCGTCGTCTCATTCAGCATCCAAACGACAGGCTCTCGGCCTTTCGAATCGCGTAGGCATGTCCGGCATCGACGTCGATATTGGCATGACGCTTGCGTCCATGGACAAGTCTTCGCTGCTCTCGATGCTTTCGTCGCTGCTCTTGCAATCCAAGGACGCTACGCTGCCCGCGCAGATCTTGTCGCTGCTTCCAACGCCCTCGCTCGACTCGGTCGAGAGCTCGCTGGATGAGCTCGAGAAGCCGATTCGCTCCGCGATTCCCTTTGTTGCCGACGGAAGCTCGGCGCGCCACGAGTACACTTGGTCGCGGCTGCGTGCGCCGATTGCTGCCTTTGTCGATGCTGCGCTGGGCTATCTGCCCTTTTTCGTGACGGAACTCGACTCGGACCGCGAGCAGCGACTTCGCGAGCGGGATCCACGGCTGCAGGCGGATAGGGAGGAGGTGCACCCTGCCACCACGTTCACCTTTTTGCTCATGATCACGAGCCGCGTTCTGCGCATCGAAGCGCTGCTGCCCTCGGTGACCAAGTCGAGCCTCGCGTTCAACCTGTTTACCGCATCGAGTCAGCAGACGTCGTTCGGGTTCGGTGGGGCCACGTCGACGCCCACTTCGCCCACCAAAGCGAGCGGCGTGGGCGCAAACGATGCATACGGCAAGCACAGCAACCTGGCCCACATGCTCGGCACCGAGTTCGCCTCGCCCTCGTCGCCCGATGCGCTCATGACCGTGCTCATGCCTGCGATCCTCAAGCAGTGGACGACGCTGCTGCACCGGCTGGACAAGGCGGTGAATGGCGACGGCAGGATGTTTTCGCAGGAAGTGGTGCTGAACTGGGCCAGGGGGCTCGAGGCTACCGGAACGGCCGGTGGCGTCAAGAAGGAGGCGGAGCAGCCCAAGCCCGAGGAGATGCTGATCAGGAAGGCGATGGACGAGGTGAGGAACAGGCTCGAGCGCGATCTGGCGTGGCTCGTCGGCGGCACGCAGCACTATGCCGTCCAGAAGCGCGACAAGCGCGTGCGCGGCGGCAGCAGCATGAGCGACGGCGAGGACGAGTTGTAGCTGCCTCTTCGGCAGCGCTTGGTTTCGTACATATACATACCCTACGTTTTTCTCACACACATTCGGCTGCAATATACATTCATGGTTCTCAAGTTCTGCTGCAGGAGCGTTGCATTTGCAGTGAGCTTTTCTACATGGACGACGCTTTGGCGCGCTTTTTGCGGTGTGCGTCTTGGCAGCGCCCCAGCCGCTGGACGGCGGCGATGCGGTCGAGGAGCGTGTCGAGCTGGGCGAGTGCGCGTGTGTGGTGGGTGTGCGCACCGGCTGCGTTTGCAGTGGGTACAGCAAGCTGGGTCTGGTGCAGCGCCTTTTTGAGCTGCAGCGTGCGCTTGGCGCGCAGCAGCGTGTGCTCGAAGCGCCGGCGGTTGGTGGTGGAGAGGTGCAGGCGCGTGGCGGAGAAGCGGGTGAGGATGTCGTCGAGCGTGTGCAGGAGGATGGACTGCTTGATGGCTGGTTTTCTGGGTGCGGGTGTGACGGTGTGGCTGGTGGGAAGGGGTGCGGTGGCTGCGTGTCGCAGACGGCGACCGCGACGGCCGGTTGCGGCGATGCGTTCCGGCGAGGCTTCTGCCGATGTTGACACGCCAGGCTCGCTCGAGGAGGTGGATTGAGCAGCAGGAGCGATGCACTTGTCGACGATCATGCGGAACGTTCGACCCGACAGCTTGACCGTTGGGAAGAAGCGTTCGAACTCCTTAACAAGCTTGCGTGTCCAAGCGGCACGGAAGAGCGGGTGTTGCACCTTCTTCAACACCAGCACGAGCGACTCTTCGTTCGGAGTCATCCACCTCTCGCTCCTCTGCAAGTCGCTCTCCGCATCCGTACTGTCTTTCCGGCTCGCTGACGGCTGTGGTTCGGAGTGCCGTTCGCGTTGACCAGCATTCGTGACTGTTGGTCGAGTCAGGACAGCGGGACCCGAGATGCTTTGGCCGAGCTTCGATCCGGTAAGACTATTGAAGATCCGCAGTGTCTCCGCAAGGTTGACCTTTTGGTTCCGCTCGCATGCCGTCAATGCAAGGTTGAGGATGTGGGTGGATTGTCCTCCGCTTCGAGCCGGGTCGTTCCTGACTGCGGGCGAATCCTCCAAGAGCGCAAGCTGCACGATCCTGATGATGGACGCCGCATCGCCTCGGTCGGCGAGTTGTGTGAGGACTGACTGCAGAAGCCACGCTGGTGTCTTTGGCTGGAGTGCATCTGCATCGCTTCCACGTGCGTCGCTCGACGAAGCTGCGTTGTTTGCTCCATTGGTGTAGCGCAAGAGAGCAGGCAATAGACGTTTCGTGACCGCCAGCTTGGCCTGCATTTGCGCTTTGTCGTCCATCGCCTTCCTGATCCTTTCCGCTTCGATCTCTTCTGACAGGGAGCTCGCCGAGTCGCTCGATCCGCTGGATGGGTCGGCTGCGGCATGGAGACGAGACTCTCCAGGCGAAGTCATTCCAGCATGCTCGATTTGCACTTTTCGCGCATTCCCAAGTCCAAAGCGCAGGAGACTTCCCCATCCGATCGCGTTCAACGCAGATGCCGAGCGAGTCGAGGCGGAGAGGTTTTGACCAGCTTTTTTCGAGCTCGTTTTGGCGAGGCGGGCGTCATTGAGCAGCTCTTCGACCTGTTTCCAGTCGTCCTGCCTAGCTGCAAAGGCTACTTTGAGATTGTAGGCTAGTATCCTCGGATTTTCTTCCGGGTCGGGCCAGAGTGAGATGCCATCCATTCTGATGTCAGTCAGCTCCTTTGGCATCGTTGCAGGTATTGTGACACTGGCACGAGACTGCTTGTCGAATGCTGTCGTCCGCGCTGCTCTGCCTTCGAGTCGCAGAAGCGAGCGGAGGTCGTTCCTCTGATACGCATGTCGGAGCAGGAGCGAAAGGCTTTCGGTTGTCTCGATACTTTCGGCGCCTTGCGACTCGCGCTCGCAGGTCCAGACAAAGTCTTCGTACCAAGCGACCACAGCGCTTGGAGCGTGAGACGGTAGCGTCTTGATCTGATGGAAGGTACGCAGCAGCAAGTCAGCCTGAAGCTCGCTCAGATCCGGATAGGCCGACATGACAGCTTCCAAGCCACTGGGCGAGTCTGAGCTTTTAGGATGCTTTTGTTTGGCAGGAGTTCGATCTGGATGGGGGCGAGAGATGCTGATCGGAGACGTTTCGCTTTTCGAAGTGCGACTTGGCTGGCGTTCTCGAGGATGTCCTTGCTGGAGTTGCCGACCAGGTTTTCGGGCGATGCTTTGCTGTTGCCGCGATATTGATGGGGAATCATCGAGGACTATCGAAGGCGCAGGCTGTCCTTGTCGAACTTGTCGTTGATGGAGAGCGGCTTGCTGAGCACCACTGAGACGAGATTGAGCCACGGCATCGTGAGATGGGTCCGTGCGGCTGCTCTGTGGCTGCGCTGCTCGGGCAGAGTCCTTTTCGAGCGTAGACAGATTCGGCGGGGGTGTTGTGACCGAGCTCTGAGCGACTGCACTGTAGCTGGAAGAGGGCAGCGGAACATGTCGAGGGATGTAAGGCCTCTCTAATGAGCGTGTGGCTTCTGCCAGCCCTCTGTACAGCTGCGAGGCATGTCGCATGGGCTATGTGAGCCAAGCCAGCACCGCCAATGCTGATGCTCTGTGCTGAGAGAAGAAATGATCGACTAGGCTGGCATGGGCGAGTGGATTCAATTCGGAAGGACCGCTGTGGCTGTGCGTGAGGCGTCGGAGGAGTGACCGAGTCCGATCGTGACGGCCTACAAGAGTCGCTGTTGCTGCTGCTGCTGCTGTTTGGATGTGATCAAGGTGAAAGGAAGAGGTGATTGGTCTGCCAAAGGGTCCAAACTGTGATCTTGGAAGAACCTCAATTCGGAAGCTCCGGCCAATTTTTCAAGAATATTTCCACAGGAGCAGAGCGCAGTCTTTTCGCTCTTGTCACCATCACGTGTGGCTGGGCCAGTTCCGACTTCCGCAACACAGCGCAACGAATTGCCGCGCCGAAGCGTCAGCAATCCTGCTCCTCAACTCAATCAAACGGCGGATCCCACGAGCCGACACAAAGAAGCCGGACATTCTGACACTGCTGATATGGACCATAGAGATATTGCATACTTGTACAAGATAGACACTGAGACGAGAGAGACTGAAAGGAGAAGAGGGGACAAAGTATGTAGGAGAATGCTGTATAGCTGCAAGACACCAACGGAGGAATCTTGACAGGATGCATACCGCGTCACAAAGAAGTGGGCGTACCCCAGCTAGGCTGGCGCGGGCATTCTTAGTTGACGGGTTGACCGGCAACGCCTTGCTGGTAAGCACCCTGCTGAGGCGCACCACCGTTGCCCATGTTGAGCTGGCTGTTGCTCTGCGGGTGAGCGAGACCCGCAATGGCAGCCGAGGTGGTAAAGTAAGGATGTCGAAGCGCTTCGTCCGCAGAGATGCGCTGTGTAGGGTCGAACTTGAGAAGCTTGTCCAGCAAATCGATCGCCAGAGGATGCGCCTTGGGGAACATGTTCTGGAACGGCACGCGCGGTACGCGAGGGAAGGGACGCATCTGGATCTCGGGCGAGTCGTTGACGAGGCGCTTCATGGTGTTGTCGTCCGGAGTGCCGAGGATGCGCAGGATCTGGTTGAGCTGGTCGTTGTTGTCACGCCCGCGGAAGAGCGGCAGACCGGAAATCATCTCGGCCATGATGCAGCCTGCACTCCAGATGTCGATCGACGTCGAGTAGGTGCGCGAGCCCAGCAGCACGTCGGGCGCACGGTACCACAGCGTGACCACCTCGTTGGAAAACGTGTTGACGGGGATACCAAAGGCTCGCGCAAGACCAAAGTCGGCCAGCTTGAGCTCGCCGCGCTTGTTGATGAGGAGGTTCTGAGGCTTGAGATCGCGGTGAAGCACGCGGTTCTCGTGGCAGAAGGCGGTGCCCTTGAGCAGCTGGAACATGAACGATCGTACCGTGACAGGGTCGAGCGCACAACGGTGGCCGTGGATCTCCATGTACTTTTTCAAGTCCTGCTCCATGAACTCGAAGACGAGCATCAGCTTGGACTCTGTGTGGATCACATCGTACAGGCGTACGATGTTGGTGTGGCGCAGCTCCTTCATCAGCGAGATCTCGCGGATCGCAGTGGATGGGGTTCCCTCTTCCGCATCGAGATGGATCTCTTTGAGTGCGACGATCTCGTTGTTGAGACGGGATCTTCCCTTGTAGACCGTGGCGTAGGTGCCCTCTCCGAGCTTTTCGAGTTGGACGTAGTTCATCGTGCTTGGTCCCTGTGGCGATGCGGTCGAAGTGAGGGAGAGTCGCTTTCAACGTTGGCCGTCGATGCGCAAAAGGGTTGCGAAAGCAGCGGGAATCGGAGGTGGTGGTGAGCAGCCTAGAACGAATCGAGCAACACCAAGATCTGGACAGAGCGGCAAGGGGTAAAGTTGGTGTCCAGCTTGCATTCGAAAGGCAGCTCAGCCCTTCCTCTTTCTCTCACTCCCCGTGCATCAGGTGTCGGTCTCAGCCGCCGCGGTTGGGTCGCGACTCGAACGCCTCACACCCGCAGAGGCCAAAATGCAGCCGACCGAATGCTGCGTGCCGCCTGACAGGCCAACTCAAAAATTGAACGAAAAAGGCGCGGCACGTTGTAGAGCAGAGCATTGCGACTGATTGCACACATAAGCATGTGTCATTCGCCTATCTGCACGTCGAGAAGAATTTCTTGAACGAGAGAGAAAAAAAAAAAAGTTGGAAAAGGGTTTGGCAGCTCCACTACGACTCTCCCTTTGCTCGACCTGTCCTACTCAACGTCATCGATCTTTGTCGAGCTACTACTCTCCACTGCCATCGTACTCGCTCAACAGGGCTATTCGTAACCATGGCCAAGAACAAGGCTCCAAAGCCTTCCAAGTCTCGCCCCGTCTCGACCTCGGAGCTCAACCAGCCTCTGCTGCCGTCGTCTGGCTCGGTCACCGCATCCACAGCTTCTTGCTCCTTCTCGCCCGCTCCTGATCACACGCTCTTTGCGCACATCAGCAACCAGGTGCATCAACAGCGTCTGCGCATCTACAATGCCTCCGCCTCGGCAACCTCGAGCTCCCAGCTCGTCACCGACTTCCTGCTCGCGTCGCTAGGCGGAGCAGAGTGTCTCTCGTCGCAGTGGGTGCGATTGTCGTCACAGTCCTCCAAGGCGACGAAGCGCAGAAAGCATGGTGCAGAGTCTAGCGACGATGCAGTGGCTTCCGGCTCGTCGCAGCTCTTGCTCGCTCTTGGCTTGAGCTCCGGTCAGGTGCACCTGCTCAGCCCTGCCCTCGCCCAGTCGGTCGCCATCCTCGATGCTTCTTCTGCCTCGGGCAGCAGCACCGCCTCTGCAGCGAACGCGGGCATCGTCTCCATGTCCTACTCCGAGTCCAGCAAGACTCTCTTTGCATGCTCCAAGAACGGCTGGGTCTCTTCGTTCGCCCTGGCCGACGTTAAGCTGGGCGACCAGCCGAGCCCGTTGCGCCCCTTCTCGTCCTTCCGACCGGACACCAAATCGGCGGTCCAGCTCCTCTCTTCGCGCAGCGACCTCGTGCTGTCAGCGCATCACAGCATCAGCTTGACAGACGTCGCTCAGTCGGACAACGCCGTCCGTGCCACCTTCACCGGGCACGCCTCGTCCGTCACACACCTCGAATGGCTCGACGACAAGACGTTCGTTTCTGCTGCCGAGGGCGACCGCATGGTCAGCGCATGGACGTACGACGCAAAAGCTGGAAAGACGGTCGCAGGTCGTGCGTTCGCCACGGCTGCGCTCGACGGTCCAGTGCGAGCACTGTCGGTGAGCCCCGCTTCGGCTCAACAAGCGCGCACGCTCATCATCATCGTCACCCAGACCGGCAGCGTACGCATCTACGGGCTTCCAGCAGAGTCCAAGTCCGAGGCGTCACCATCCAAGAAGAAGTCGGCTGCCCTGCCATCGCTCGAGTTGCTCTCGCAATCGCCAGCGGAGAGCAGCGGTGCTTCGGTCGAATGGATCGACGCCAGGCTGGTGCTGGACAAGCTTCGTCTGGCGCGTCTCGTGCGCGGCGCCAAGATTTCGATCGACGAGACCACCGTGCTCAGCGGCAAGGAGGCCCAACTGCAAAAGACGTTGGTTCTGCCAGCGGCTGGTGGCAAGAAAGTTGCGTCCGCTGGCGGGCTCCTCGCTGTCGACAGCGACGAGGCCCAGCTGACGGGCGGTGCGGCTGAGACGCAGCGATACTCGGATGCTCCCTCGAGGCCGCAGGACATTGACGATGCCATGGTGTCGGCGGGTCTTGAAGATGCTGGGCTTGTGCCGGCCTCCTCGGCGCGTGGAACTGACATGGAACCTACTCTTGCCCAGCGGCTCAAAGATCTCGGATTCGCCGATCCCTCGCTGGCAGGCCAGGAGGCCGACGAAGACGACGCCGACGTGCCTTCCAAGAAGCAACAGTCGCTGACCAACGAGGCCTCGCTCGCGTCGTCGCTCTCGCAGGCGCTGCACTCGGGCGACACGAGCCTGCTGACCAGCTGCCTCAACCACAACGATGCGATCCTGGTGCGCAACACGGTGCGCAAGATCTCGGGCCCGCTGGCGGTCAAGCTGCTGGAAGAGTGCGTGGGCCGCCTCAACGGTGTGGGCGGGCACCACGTGAGCAAGGGCAGCATGGGCAGCCAGAAGGCGCGCGGGCTGATGGAGTGGGTGCGCGCGACGCTGCTCAACCACATGGGCTACCTCATGTCGCTGCCCAACCTGGTCGGCCGGCTGTCCGGGCTGCACGCGACGCTGACCACGCGCCTCGCGACGCACGAGCGGCTGCTGGCGCTCAACGGCCGTCTGGAGCTGGTGCTCTCGCAGATCGAGGCGCGCGCCGCGTACGTGTCGCAGGCGAGCACCAACCCCGTCCACGTGCAGGGCGTCAAGTTTGGCAAGCGCACGCAGGGCGAGGCTGCGGCGCAGGCGGCCAACGCTGGCAAGGAGAGGAGGAAGGGCAAGAAGTGGGTCGAGGAGTCGGACGACTCGGATTCGGACGACATGGCCGTCGACGAGGCGGATGGCGTGCTCGTGCGTGGTGAGGATGACGAGGACGGTGATGTGCAGGACATTGCGCTCGGAGGTGATGATAGCGATGACGAGGCTGAGGACGAGGACAGCGACGACGAGGGTCCGATCCGTCGACGCCGACGTGCCAAGAACGGTCGCATGTCGGACGGCAACACCTCTGCTGATTCCGATGGCGATGACGACGATGACGACGATGACATTGAAGACATCGACGAGGATGAAGACGAGGAGGATGAGGATGAAGAAGACGAGGAGGAGCTGCCCGACGAGAGCGACATCGAAGAGGAAGGTGCCAGCGACATGGAAGACGACGACGAAGAGGAAGAGTACGATGAGGAGGACGCCGACGGTCCCAACAGCATTTTTGACCTCGAAGCGGAAGAGGGGACCGACGAGGACGACGAGGACTAGCCCCCGCCTTGTCGCACTCTAGCTCACTTTCACTGTCTCCACCATCTAGCATCTCAAGCATCCGTGTACACAGTCCACATCAATACAGTATCTGCCATTGCCAGTCTCGAGAGCTGTATGTCTGAATGAGAAAGCAACAGCTCTTCATGCCGGTTGACAAAAAAAAAAGACTCGATATGTTGCAACAAAAGGCCTAACAAATTTGACCGCCGGTCAATTTCCGATCACAGAGCGCGAGCTTCGACAGACGGAAGCCGCAAAACAGGCACGGCAAGAGCGGAACTCTCCGTCGTGTTCGAAAAAAAAGAGACAGACTTGGTTGGACGGCAGCACGCAAGGGCCATCTTGACACAAATCGCCGTTTTCGCGGTTTGCTGTCCACGCAAAACCGCCCTCCGATCCTTCCGATCCTTTTTTGCAAGATGCTGGCTGCATCACAGGAGCCTGCTAGTTTGCTTGCTGCCAGTCTGTCGACTATCGAAGCTTCATAGCGTTGCTCAAAGGATGTGATTGTGGCGAGCACAGCGTTGAGCAGCGGAGGTGAGGCAGAAGCACTCCAAGGCGAAAAAGATGCAAATTTGTCCGAGCGCAAGAGCAGAGGGAGAGGTGCAAGTTCAAGATGGAATTGGGCTTCCGAGACGAAGCGAGCCAGGCGGATTTTTTCGTGCGCCGTGTTCCGGCACTGCTCGAGCTGGGCTGCTGCTTGTGTATCACTCTGCAACGCTGTGTGAGTGTGTGATCTTCCAACGTGGTTCGCATCGCATCGCATCGAGCGCCGAGTGTTGCTTCTCCGTCTATCACATCCGTCACCACCACCACCACCACCACCACCACCTCTCTCTCCCTTCCCTCTTCCCCACCACGCACACCACTGCATCATGTTCAAGCACGCCGCTGCCTCTTTGAGCCGACCTCTGGCGCGCGGCTTCTCGTCGTCCGCCGCACGCGCTTCGTACGAGGACACGATCAAGAACCTGCTCATCAACAAGGACTCGCGCGTCATCTGCCAGGGCTTCACGGGCAAGACGGGCACGTTCCACTGCCAGCAGGCGCTCGAGTACGGCACCAAGCTCGTCGGCGGTGTGTCGCCCAAGAAGGCGGGCCAGACGCACCTGGGGCTGCCCGTGTTCGGCTCGGTCAAGGAGGCGGTGCGCGAGACCAAGCCGCACGCGTCGGTGCTCTACGTGCCGCCGCCCGGCGCTGCGGATGCCATCATCGAGGCGATCGAGAACGAGGTGCCTCTGATCGTCGCCATCACCGAGGGCATCCCGCAGAAGGACGAGATCCGCGTCGCCGCCGCGCTGCGCTCGCAGTCCAGATCGCGCCTCGTCGGGCCCAACTGCCCCGGCATCATCAACCCGGAAGGCTGCAAGATCGGCATCATGCCCGGCCACATCCACACGCCCGGACGCATCGGCATCGTCTCGCGCTCCGGCACGCTCACGTACGAGGCGGTCAACCAGACCACCCAGGTCGGCCTCGGCCAGTCGATCTGCGTCGGCATCGGCGGCGACCCCTTCCCCGGCTCCACCACGCTCGACCTCGTCAAGCTGTTCCTCGACCACGACAAGTCCGAGGGCATCGTGCTCATCGGTGAGATCGGCGGCAGCATGGAGGAGGACGCCGCCGAGTACCTCGCCCAGTACAACAAGACGCGTGCCAACCCCAAGCCCGTCGTCGCCTTCATCGCCGGCCGCACCGCGCCGCCAGGACGCAGAATGGGCCACGCCGGCGCCATCATTGCTGGCGGCAAGGGCGGCGCCGACGACAAGGTCAAGGCGCTCACCGAGGCCGGCGCCATCGTCGCCGACTCGCCCGCCAAGATCGGCGCGCTCATGAAGGAGGCCATGCAGAAGGCCGGCCTGGCTTGAACGCATTGCCTTTTGTTTCTTTAGATCGTATCCTCCCAGCGCCCGGCCCGTTCGATCGTCGTTGCGCAAATGATATACTTTGCCAGATTGCTCTGCATCAAATGTTCGTGCCAGCTGGTTTCGGTCAGGAGCTTGTGGGCTGAGCTGATGCGAAAACTGAAGCGTGTGTTTCATCACACGAAATGCAAGTCCAACGAGAGTCACTGCATAGACCAGTGCGATTGCTTGGCAAGCGTCACTTCAGAGGAAAACGTTGCGTGAGACGGGACAAAGAACCGAAACGGGTATTGCGTGAGGGTATGACCGAAACAAGGCGTGCGCCGAAAAGAAAAGAGTCGAGCTGTGTGAGAAACGGAACCAAAACGACGACACACGCGAAAGAGCAAGTCGCTACTCATCACAGCGTCTGCGTATACGTCGCCGGAAAAATGCCCACGCGGCTCGCGCTCAGCCCGGCCTCGACGCGGCCCTGCCACCAATCGTCCCTGCTGCGCGTCTTCCTCGTCACCGCAATCACCTGTCCCTTGCTGAAACTCAGATCGCCCTCCTCCTGCGCCTCAAAGTCGAACAGCGCGACGACGCGCTCGATCACGGGCACGCTGGCGTTCTCGCTGGTGAGCGAAAACGACTCGCGCCTCGCCCCACCGGCGCCGGTGCGGGACTCGTCGAGCGCGCCCGGCGGGATGAGCGACGTGTGCGGGTCGTCGTACGCGTCTTCGGCGATGGTGGGGGTGGTTTTGCGCGCGAAGGCGCTGCTCGCCGGGCTGGGCGTGCGGAAGCGCCCGAAGCGCGACGTGCTCGTCTTGGTGGGCGGCGCAGCGGACGCCGTGTCCCAGGGCGACTTGGTGCGCGTGTGCCCGTTGCTGCTCCCGCTCCCGTTGCCGTTGCCGTTGGGGTAGTCGTGGGTGTAGCTGCCTGCGCCCGTGCTGGTTCCGGTGTAGCGTGGCTCTACGACGCGCGCATCGACGTCGTCGAACGGATCGCGCGCCGCCGCAGCCGAGTCCGCGCCGAACAGATCGTCCGCTTCGTCGTCAGCCGCACTGAACTGCGACCACCCCACGGGCGTATTCGAACTGCCCCTACCGCCAATGCTGCCGCTGATACTGCCGCTTCGAATGCGACCCTCCGAAGCGTACCCGCCACCAGGACTGTTCTTGCTGGGCCCAAACGGCGACTTGCGCGCAGCGGTCGGACCCGACGCACCACCGCCTTGCAGCTCGCGGTCGAGCGCATCCATGCCGTCCGTGTCGCGCTTCGCCCACGTGCTGCTGGAAGTGCTCTGGCCCGGGATGTGGTTCCAGTCCGGCGGCGGCGTGGGCCCGGAGCGGTCGAGCTTCTTCTTGCCCAGCCCGCTGAAGCCGAGGTTGCTCGCGATGCTGCCGGATCGCTGGCGGATGCTTGGACGGCTTCGCTGCGAGGAGGCGGATCCGACGCGGGCAGGCGTGTTGCTGAGAGAGGACGAGGGCGAGCCAAAGGCGTACGACGAGCCAAAGTTGCGGCTGTCGTAGTCGTCCTTCCTGCGCCGGTCACGCTCGTCCCGGTCGTCGAGCGAGTCGCGGTGCGAAGTGCGATCGCGCTCGCGCTCGTCGATGTCAAACGCATCAAAGCGGTCAGGCAGCTCGTCGAGCCCTCCGTTGCGCGACGACCTGCGCTGTCCACTGGGCCGCGACGCTGACCCGAGCAGATCCAGGTCACGGCTATCCACCGAATCGTAGCTCGTCCTGCGTCCACCGCTGCCGCTGAGCGCGCGTCGGTCGAAGCTGCTCGTGTCGTCGTAGTTAAAGTACTCGCCGTCCAGATCCTTGCTGGGTGTGTTGGCGAGCGTGAAGCGGTCGATGGTCTGGATGAGCCCGTTGGACCACGACGGACGCTCCACCGCGCCGGACAGGATCTGCTTGGGATTCTTGCCGTGCATGCCGTACGCTTTGACGTTGGCGTCCTCGCGGTTGACGAGCACAGTACCCTCTACCGAGATCCCGCCGTACAAGCCCTTTGATTTCGAGTAGGAAAACATTGCAGCAACGCGGCCCTTGGTGTTGACGCTGCCGCTTGCCTCGGCCGACCTGCCCAGCGGACCGACGGCGACCGACAGATTGCCACCGAGCTGCAGCGAGCCGGTCGCCATGAAGGAGCGGACGGCAGCTTTCGAGTTCAAAACGATCAGAAAGTCGGTCACCTCAGCGCCGGCATTGAAGCCGCCACCCAGCCCGCCGATACCGATCGCAGCGGGCGCAGACCAGTGGCCATCGTCGGTCCTGGCGACCACAACGCCCGCGCCTGCTCGTGCAGACAGCAGGAAACCGATGCGAAACACCGAGAAGATGGCAAATCCTTTGGCTTTGTGGAGCACGCTGACGGGGACGATCTTGTCGAGCCCATTGACAGGGTCGACAAAGTCGTTGAGGATCTTGGTGGCCTTGCGGCACTCTTGCTCGAGGGTGACGGGGATGGGGTTGCCCATCGTGTCGGGTGAGCTTGCCGGTGTATGCGGGCGAGGTGGCGAGAGCAGCTAAATGTGCCAAGGGGAGGGTTGGCAGAGCAAGGTGGCAACCCTTTTGAGCAGCACCCTATCCGCGAGCTTGTCACGAGTGGCGCAGCTGAGGGTCGTGTGGGAAGGCCGAGCTTTGAATGACGAGTGGCGGTGATGGTGCTAGATGGCGATGGAGAATGAGGATGGCGGGGTAGAGGCAAGAGCAGAGCGCCAAGAGCAAAGCTACTCGTGGTGGCTGTGGGGAAGGTTTTGCGATGCAGCTACTACAAAAGATCCGGCCCGGAAAATGACTTCCAGCGCAAGCGATGCGAAGCGTAATTCCAGTCTGCGGAGAATATAGTCAATCGGGTATGGAGTGAGAAGGCAAGAAGGAATGCTCTCGAGCGCAGCAGCAGCAGCATACTGTAGCCGCTTTGCAAAGAGAGCGTCAGCAGTCACAGAGCGTGAGTTCGGCGTCCGTGTGTGTGTGGAGGCGAAAATGCAAGCTGACTGTGAGTCCGGCCCGAGCGCTGCGTTTCTTATTCTGCATGACTTTGCGCTTTTTTGGGTCACCGCGGACTTACAGCAACTCGCTTGGGAGCCTCTGCTCGTGACCACACCTCACACACCTCGAAACGCTCAAAGCAGATCATTGGATTCGACATCATTCTTGGGGCACCACCTAACGATCCAACAGTCCACCAGGTCCACCTTCGCGGTTGGCGCGCGTCCTCTCCCTCGCCTGGCGCGAAGCCGCGTACAATGCGTGCAGAGACTGCTTGATCTCCTCCATGCTCTTGCTGCCGTTGAGCGCGCCCAGGTAGCGCTTCAGGAACGTCGCCTTGGCCGTGTCGGGCACGTAGCTCGTCGGCAGCTGCTCCACGATGCCAGGCACCCACGCGCCCATCTCGCCCGCAAAGCCCGCAGAGAGCACCTTGAGCGTCGTCGTGGCCACCTGCATCACGTCCGGGCTGAACTGCGTCACCAGGCCGTTGAGCAGCACAGACGCCAGCTGGAAGCCCTGTTGCCCCACCACGTGTCGGATCGCCGCAGCGTAGTTGGCCATGTCGTTCATCGACGGCGTGCCGTCCGCGTCCAGCGGGGTGCCGGGTTGCGAGGCGGTCACGGGCATCATGAGCGCGTCATGTCCCACAATGCCCAGCACAAAGTCCAACGTCGTTTCCACCATCTCGGTCTTGAGCAGCGTCAGCGCAGCCAGGGTCGCACGCAGCACCTGCGGCAGTTGGGGCGACAGAAGCAGCATGCCCGGTGCATTGTTGAGCACCACCAGACATGTGTGCATGTAGTCGTCCAGCACGTCGCCCATCTCGGCGGGCATCGTGTTGTCCATCAGCTGCACCACCTTGCCCGTGATCCTCTCGAGCGCGCCTTGCAGTGCCGCGCCGGTCGCCGCGTTGCCGTCTCTGCCAAACTGGTCGATGCACTTGCCCACGATCCACACGTAGCCCGGGAGGCCCGTCTGCTCAAAGCAGGACGCCAGTCGCTCCAACAGCGCCACCAGGCTCGGCGTAGCGAGCCGGCCAAACAGCGACAATCCACGTCGCAGCAGACCACACGCTCGCTCCGAGACGAAGTAGACGCCGCCGTGCAAGCGCAGCACGTGGTCGATCACCGAGTACGCCTCCTCGCACGTCTTGGCGCACGCCTCGGGCAGATGGTCCTTCATCGAGCTGCCGATGACCGCAAGCATCTTTTCGAGCTGCTCCATCCGGTCGGCCGCTTTGCGCAGCTGGTCCTTGCTCGGGTTGGCGATGCTCAAGATCTGGCTGAGCGACTCGAGGAGCGGCTGCGAGAACTGCATGAGCGCCTGCGGTGCCTCGTTGGGCTGCATGCCTGCGATCACGTATGCAATCCCCTCCGAGATCGAGACCAGGTCGTCCGGCCCCAGCTTGTCGTTGACCGAGCGGAAAAAGTCGTACAGCTGCGGCAGGTACGGCACCAGGTGGCGATGGCAGTCTTGACACAGAAAATTCATCGCCTGCGCCGCAGCCGCCGTCACGTCGCTTCCCGCCTCTTCGAGTCCGGCGCTGATGTACGAGAGCTGCGCAGTGATCTGCTCCGGGTGCATGTCGATCCATTCCGTGTATCTCGAGAGCACGAGCAGTCCAGCGTACTTGAGCTTGGGGTGGTCCGGGAGCGTAGGGATGATGTTGATGATCTGCGGTAGCACCTGGTCGTCTCGAGGATCCGCCTCGGCGCCCATGGCCCGCATGCTGAACAGCGGCGCTTCCACGTCCTGCCACTTGAGCGTTTCAGGCGTCGATTGTGAGATGGTCGTCTGGATGAGGTTGAGCGATCGCGACAGACATTGGCGAGAACCGAGCACGTGGCAGCAGTCCTTGAGCGTGTCACCCATAAAGTGACGGAAGGATCGGAAGTCGTCGCGCTCCTGTCCCGTGAGAGCATCCGGGTCGTCGGGGAAGCGCAGATGGCGGATGATGACCTCGAGCAGCCTCTCGTAGAGCGGGTAGAATCGTTCTGCTTCCGGGTGACCGTAGGCGTGCGAGAGCGCACCGGACAGCAGGTACCAAAAGCGGAAGGTGATCTGGACAATGTCGAGGTCGTGGTACGCCGTGCACTCGGCAATCGCTTCGACGATGGGGAACAGCTCGTTGTGATGGCGAAGGATGACGCGGTGATACGCCTCGCCCGCCTGCACAAAGATGCGGCAGAGGCCACGCACCTTGTCCTCGTCGTCGCCTGCGGATGACAACTCCTGGCGCAAGGGATGCAGACGTGCGACCACGCGCTGGATGACGTCCATGTTCTCCTCCACCTCCTGCGTCTCGTTGATGAGGTCGCAGACGACATCCGTAGCCACGTCGAACAGCTCGTCGGAAGCGAGCGCGTCGAAGGACAAGTCGAACAGTGGCGTGTCGGCCATCTGACCTGCTGACACCTCGCCACTCTTGAGCCACGACCGCAGACATTGGAAGATGCCCGTCTGAATCTGCGAGGTCAAGCCAGTCGCCTGGACGTACATCGAGAGCAGCTTGAGGATCTCGGGCGCAGCAGCCGAGAGCAAAAAGTGGCATCGCGCATTGTAAAAGTCGTTGCTGACAGGGATGCGGTGGTTTGTGATGACCTCCTCGGGGAGCACCGTGAGGAACTCGAGCAGCACCGGAACCGTCTCTGGACTCGCACCGAACCTCTCGATCATCCCTGGCACCACCGTGGGCCATTCGGACTCGTCGAGCTGGAGGGCCAGACCAGAAAGGGCCAGACTGAGCTGTGTCTGGATAACGCGAGGACCTGATGCGTAGGCGGAAAGTGCTGTGAGGAGAGTGTCGCGCAGGGCCACCCTCTGCTGGCTGGGCACCTGCTCGAGGTCGAAGGTGATCTTGGTACGGAAGGTCTGGGCAGCGAACAGGCGAGGCTCGAGGGGCAGCTCGGAGGCAAGCAGCAGCGAATTGGCTGTCTGCCAAGCTTCCGAGGTCTGCTGGAAGTTCTGAAGCCACTGGTTGGCAGAAGCCTTGGCCTGGTTGTTGGGGTCGGTGTAGAGTGTGTTGAGAGCCTGCATGACCGCCTCGATGGCCTGCTGCTCTGTAGGCACGGAGCCGGACGAGCTCGAGCCTGGTATCGCCGACATGATGGCGTAGGAGGGCTACAGCTCTAGCTGGCTGCGGGTAGAAAGGAGCGACGAGAAACGAAGGTGTACAAAGTCAAGCGGAGTCGAGTTTGCAAGAAGATCGTTCGTGTTGCTTTTTCGACTGCCACATGTGCCGCTCTCCAATTTTCCGGATTTCGCGAGTCAGGCGACACGCAGGCAATTTGAGATTTGGCCGGCCAAGCTGCAAGCTTCAAGCTTCTACCAACCAACAGCTCTCTGTGGCTCAGGCTCACAATCGCTTTCGTGTCTAGCTACTACGCACAAGCAGGCTGGTGTTCGCAGGTACAAGCACATGCCAAACAGACTCTATTCGTTGGCGGTGACGGGTGGCAGATGGACGATACAAAGACAAAACATAGGCCTTTACTCGACACCAGCCTCGTTGGTGAACTCGATGTGCTTCTCGACTGTGGAAGAAGAGTAGAGATAGGACGTGTCAGTAAAGGGATTCGCGATCATCGGAATTAGATGGATGGACCACTTACTATCGGCTTTGGTCACCGTCGGACGTACGGCCTGGATGGCTCGCAGGAAGTCGCTCATCACCAGCTTAGGCTCGAGAAGCTGCTCGCCCTCGATGTCGTCCCACGTCATCTCGATGGCGTCGGCGTCTCCTGGCGAGCAGGGCGTGAGGAACTCCTTCATCTCCTGCACCTCGTCTTCGACAGCCGCCTCGTCCCCATCCTGCTGAGCCGCATCACCGTGTGCGCCCGTGTCGGCAGTACCGTTCTTGGCCTTGTCTTGCTTGGTCTTGCGCTTCGCGGGCGCCATGACCTTCTTGAAGTGAGTTGCACCCGTCACTTTGCGTACCGGCTGCATCAGGGCATCGCGCACCAAGACGCTGATATCCGAGCCCGAGTATCCGTCGGTCAACGACGCCAGCTTGCGGTAGTCCTTGCTGTCGAGCGCACACGGTGTCTCGCCGACGTTGAGCTCGAACATGCGCTTCCTCGCTTCGAGGTCAGGCAGTGGAATGTAGATGCGCTTCTCGAAACGACGCTTGATGGCCAGATCGAGCGCCCAAGGGATGTTGGTGGCGCCGAGCACAAGCACGCCCGTCTCGTCGTTGCCGACACCGTTCATCTGCACGAGGAACTCGGTCTTGATCCTCCTCGACGCTTCCGACTCTCCCTCTCCTCTGGTGCCGCAGAGCGAGTCGACCTCGTCGATAAAGATGATGGATGGCTTGGCTTCGCGCGCCATCTGGAAGAGCTGCTTGACCAATCGTTCCGACTCGCCCATCCACTTGCTGACCAGGTCCGAGCTCGAGACGCTGAAGAAGGTCGACTTGGCCTCGGTGGCGACGGCCTTGGCGAGGAAGGACTTTCCGGTTCCCGGTGGGCCGTACATGAGGATGCCACGCCATGGTGTGCGCTTGCCTGTGAACATCTGCGGGAACTTGATGGGCAGGATGACGGCCTCCTTGAGCGCTTCCTTTGCTGTGTGCAGACCGGCGACATCGTCCCATCGCACGTTGGGAGTCTCTGAGAGCACCGCACTCGACAGGCCTGCGCGCAGCTTTTTGGTCTCCGGGTCAACATCGTCGTCGCCGCCGTCCTTCTTGCCCCCCGTGCTGCCGCCGACGCCCTTCTCGGCACCATTTGCGTCTACGGCAGCTCGGCCGCGATCTTCGGAGCTCTTTGCGAGATGCTCCTTGAGCTTTTCGGCTCGGTCGAGGTACTCTGTGAACTTTTTGCGGATGAGGTCCTTGAGCTTGTCGTTCTTCTCGTACTTCATGGCCATCATAAAGTAGTCCAAGCTGTTCTGGTAGAGCTTGTACGCTTCTTGATAGTTTTGCTTGACATCTTCGTCGATGGCTTTTTGCACGATCTCGATCGCTTTATTCAAGAAGTCGGAGTTGGCCATGTTGAAGAGTGCGTTTGTGTTGTTGTAGAGGCAAAGGAGAAGGATGGTATGTGGGAAAGGTACGAAGTCAAGTTCCGCAGCCTAAGTTCCCTCGCTGCGCGCCTGTTTTGAGAGCTGGCTATTTCGGGTTTTCCCTTGGTGCTGCGGATGCTGCGGTGTGTGGACGACGACGCTGAGTGTCGATTGTGGATGCGCAGAGCTGCTGTAGGAGGTGATGGAGATTAGACGGGGCTAGGCAGAGGGTGAGGGTAGAAGGACAGCGAGACAAAAGGCTGAAGCGGGATGTGCTCACAGACGTTGTGCGGTGCAGGGGCCTTCAGCAGTGCGCGACAGCCTCTTGGCAGGGTTTTGGGCGCTCGCCTATGCACTTGACCTCTCTGTCTGTCGTCACTTGAGCTGAGCCGCTGCCGATGCTTGGTGTTTGAGTCTCAGCTCGATCTCAATTCCCACATTCGAAATCGCAGCGACAAAAAAGACGCGTCGCTGAACATCGGGCATTGGACCCTCTTTGCACTCAGTCCGAGATCCGATTCGAGACCTCGCATCCACTTGAACAGCATCGTGGTGGTCTATGCGCAACTCTTCTTACGACCAACGAGCTGCCATCGCAATCGGCTTCGAGAACATCGGTTCACCCCTCGCATCGATTCCTGATGCTCGGCCGCTCTCGCCCTTGATCTCGACACCGCCAATAATCGGCAGCTGTGGTGCTGCGGCCGTCCACCACCTCGCCGATCATGGCTCCCCCACAGGCCACTGGGTCGCAAGAGCCCGTGCCTCCTTACTCCTTGGCGCCGCTGCTGTTCCCGACCCTCCCGATCGAGGATTCTGCAGACCAGCTGAACCCAGCATCGCCTGCTGCACTCCATCCGAATTCGCAGCGAGCCATCCGCTGCTCAGAATCCGACGGCTCATTTCTCTACATTGGTACATCTGACGGGTTGATTCACTCTTTTCACATCAGCTCCCGCATTCCTCCACAAGCGAGTACATCAAAAACCACGGCGCCTACAACACCCAACTACACGTTGAAACACAGTCGCTCAATATCGAACCATGCCAAGCCTATCGAAAAGATTGTTCTGCTGCGACCGTTCAACGCTGCCGCCGTGCTCTGCGAAGGGGTGGTCAGCTTCTTTTCGCTTCCCGATTGGTCACTCATACGAAGTTTGCCACCCACAAGGGCAGTCAGTACGGTCATCCTCGACGACGAGGAGTCGGAGCACGGATCGGGAACAGACGCCGCTGGCATGATCAGCATCTGCTTGGTGCGAAGGAAGAACATCATCCTGGCCAAGATCGGTGCAGAGGGCCGATCCGACCTTCTCTGGGCCACCGTCAAGGAACTGCCCCTGCCTGGAGGTGCCATCTTTGCTCGCCGCTTTGCTGATACACTCTGCATCGCCAACGCGACCGAGTACAGTCTCGTCAACTTGGATTCTGGACATGTCACCCCCTTGCAGCTTCCCATCAGTCAGACCGGCGAATCCCCCTCGGCCCAAGTCAGGCCCAGCATTGTCACCATACCCGTGCAGCCACCGAGCCAAAGAGAGGGCAGCCTTTCGCCAGCCGTCGACCGCTCCGCGTCCTCCTCGGCATCCGTCAAGTGCGAGTTCCTCGTCACCTCCCACAGCGGCTCCATCACTTTGGGAGTGTTTGTCAAGACCTCGGGCGAGCCAGCGCCCAAGCTGCTCGAGTGGCCCTCGCATCCTCGCTCCGTCACGTACGATGGCAAACATCTCGTCTCGTTGCTTCGAAATGACACAATCGAGATCCACAGTCTTGGACACGACTCGGTCGACAAGGTTCAAACGCTGCAGCTACCGCCTGGCTTGGATCCGCGACTCTTGCAGCCCATCGAGGCTCCATCATCTTTGCCGCAATCCAGCAGCTCGGATCGACTCAACGACCTTGACATCGTCAAAGTATCGCTGAGTCGACTAGACGACCAAGACACGCCAGTCTTGCGGCGCGCATCCGAGCATGCCTCCTCCTCCTCCTCCTCCTCCTCCTCGCAGCGACAGATTCTCCTTTGCGGAAGGAACTCCACCTCTTCCATTCAACAGGATTCGCTGCTGAGCTGGACTGCCCACCAGCTGCATCGAGGCCGACTGCGCAACTTGCGCCAGAGCTTGGCCTCGTACAGGTCCAGCAGAAATCCCGCTCAGCACCAAGGTGATGCATTGCGTACCTCGCTCGAGTCGTCCACCGCTCACGCGCTACTCGGCATCGAGCTTATACATCGGACGGACTTTGTGGCAGCTGCCGAGGTTCTTTGTCATGCCAAGCTTGACCCGAGATTGTTTCTTGCGCTGTTTCCTTCCTTGCAGCAAGCATCTCAAAAGGCAGAGGAGGCTATCATGCCAGCCCTCGTCCTCTCCAACCTCGGCAAGCTGAAACACGCGGAAGGCGATCAGCTGCAGAAATTGGACGATCTCGTCACTTCAAATCTCGTCCTCAACTACGCTCCGCCCCTGGACGTGACGACGGACAAGGCGCTCATCGAACTCCATCAACAGCTTCGGCAGGGAGCAGAAAGAATGCTGCGCACCTTGTTAGAAGCATGGCGAGCCGATTCCGCGGCCGCTAACGCAAGTGGCGATGCATCCGAGTCTCGCTTCTGGGCCGGTTCCTTTATGGACGAGCAGATGTTGGCCAACGTCAATGCCTGTGTTGATTCAGCGTACCTCCAGCTCATCGTAGAGCGACGCGGACTCTCTGCAGGAGACAATACAGCAGTCGAGGACGAACTCGTGACCTTCCTGGGGTCCCAGCATGCGTGCGAGTCCTCCCAGGTAGAAGAGGTGCTCAAGCGAAAGCAGTACTTCAGCCTACTCGCAGATCACTATGAGAACGCAGGCGACGTCGAGGGAGCACTGAGGACCTGGACTGCTTTGATCGATGGCGAGATCCTCGATACCCTCAAAAGCACTGTCGATGTGCCTGGTGCGCTGGCAAAGGTGGCAAGCCTGCTCAAAGACGAAAAGGACCCGACTCTGCTCTCCACTTACGGACGCTGGCTCGTGCGGAAGGACCCGGAGGCTGGCATTCAGGTTCTCACAAGGCAGACAGGAACGGTCGGAACTGACCCGTCGCAAAAGCCAACAACGCGGAGCAAAGCGCAAGAGCTCGAATCCATTCAGGCGCAGAAAGCGACGATCAACGAGCTGCGCGATGTCGATGCTGACGCAGCGACCAAGTATCTCGAGGCGGTCGCGCTATCGACGACCAAGGTGCAGGACGAGCAGATGCATCGCGAGCTCGCCGTAGCACTGCTTCGACGTGTCGAGGATCATCTCAGAGATGACTCCTACCGTCGGAAAATGGAAGCAGTGGCACAAGACTATGCGCAGGGGTCGTATGCCGAGTCGTTCTTTGCTCATCTTGCGCTGGCCAGTGACGGCTCACCGAGAGAAGCCGATCATCTCAAGCTGGCTATGCTTCTGCAGGGCTCGACGGTGCTCGACTACGAATCGTTGCTCGCAATGATTGCGCCGCTCGAGCTGCTGGTGTACGAGAAGGCCATCATCCTCGGCAAGCTTGGCCGTGATTCAGAGGCACTGTCGTTGCTCGCCGTCACGCTCAGGGATGCCAACAGCGCCGAGGCGTACTGCTCGCAGGATGGCGAGGTGCTCTCGCCTATGCTAGCCTCGTCCATCGCCGAGGACCACGAAGCTCTGCGACCGTTTGCAGCCATGCTGAGCCGCACCTACGCTCAGCGCGTCAAAGCACATGCGAGAGCGACAGCACAACGCGAGGTCTCGGCGGCACAGCGCAAGCAAGAACTGCTCAAGCAGCTGCTGTCGGTCTACATGGCCAACGGTGCCGAAGAAAAGTTCCGCATCGCCACGGCACACTTGCTCAACACACAGGCGTTGCATCTCGACAGTCGCGAGGTGCTCGAGCTCGTGCCCAAGGACTGGTCGCTGCAGACGCTCGAGACGTTTTTGACGCAGAGCCTGCGTCGACAGCTTCATCGCCGGCGCGAGATGCAGATGCTGCGCAATATCGCAAAGTGTCGAAACCTCGATGTGGCCGAGGATCTGTGGGCGAGACAGCGGGCGATGGGCGGTGTTCTTCAGGACACGGATGCGGACGGAGGCTTGGGAGGTGGTGGAGACGTTCAAGCCGAAGAGATGAGCTACGCGGACTGGAAGGAGGGTCATGCTGAGGAGCAGGTTGTCGATGGGGATGTGACGAGCGAGAAGAAGCAAAAGCAGCAGAGGCAGAGGGGGCGGCAAGACGACGCTGCCATCGGCAAGGAAGCCATCGTCGGCGGCGTCTACGACATACCCCCGTCGTCTGCCATCGTCCACGCTGGCACGGACGATGTCGACGACCTCACCTAGTCCTTCTTCGCTGCATCGCTGAAGCTCGTAGGAATGCTGCTCTGCAATTGTATTCAATACCCACACCGTCAGAGACGGATCAGTTTTTTGTCGTCATTTCTGAGCCTCCTTTTTGTGCCTTGATTTTCTTTTTTGGTTCGTGTGTGTTCGGACAGCCCGAATTTCGCGAGCCAATGCGTCATTTGAGTGCGTGGTTGACACGCTGACTATGCACTCCTGAACAGCCACAGCGAGCTTTTCGTCTACGCCGACCGAGCGAGCGAGCGAGCCAAGTCGTCTGTGCATCGGAAGCTCTCCGACATTGAGCTCGGGCCCAAGATGCTCGATGCAAAGTGACAGCAGAATTGTGATTTTACGAGGGTTGAGAGGAAAGCGTGTGAAATGCAGGCGTGCATGAGCTTCGCTGCTTCGTGGTAACTGTGCTGCGAGTCTTGCTTCGGCAACTTAACGAGGCCGCTGGACAGAACTGCGGTGAGTCTCAAAGCTTCACTCGTGAGCAAGGCGGTGACGTCTGAGTTCGGTTGTCGCTCTCGAGGCTTCTTGCCGCTTGGCGCGTGCGTTGTGGCGCGCTATCCGACACCTGGACTGTTCCAGTGTTGCTCTTGTGCTCGCAGCAGCTCGACTGTTTCAAATAGCCTCAGCGTCGAAACGCCTTCCCTCCCAATCACCACCTTCGACTACGATTCGGTCTTCAGCTTCAGCGCTTCAAGATCCGTTGATTCCGTCCCTCGATAACTGCACATCGCTCCCTCAGAAAAAGCTTTGCCGCCATGAACGCGTCCAAGGCCAACCAAGAAGTCAAGCGTAAGTTGCCTGCGAAGCTACAAACACAGCATACAGGCCAGATCAGTATACTGACATCCTCTGAATCCAACCAGAGGTGGTCCGGGACCTGCTCTCCAGAGACCCTGTGCAATTCAAATCGACCATCAACGCCCACTTTGCCTCGAGCTGCACCTACCACGGCCGCGGCCTCGAGATCACGGGCGCCAGCCAGCTCAAGCACGCTGCCTACCTGCTCAACGTGCTCGACTTTGGCTCTGCGACCAAGATCGCCGACCAGGACATTCGATGGGATGCCGCGAGCTCCACGGCCATCGTCCACGCTGTCCGCCACGTGCGACCTGCGTTGTTCCCGCTCTTCCAGTTCGATGTCCCCACCAAGGTGGTGCTCAGCTTCAATGCCGAGGAGGGCGCAAAGGATACGCTGTACTGCACTCAGTGGAAGGACGAGTGGCCGCTGGAACAGCTTGTGCAAGCGGTGCCGGTCGTGCGTGCGCTGTACGGCTCGCTCGTGGTGCCGCTGCTCACGATGGTGTTTCTGTGGGTGTCGAATGTCGCTTTCTGGCTGCACTCCAAGGTGGAGTCGGTGGAGCACCGATACGCTAGAGATGCTGGTCAGGTGTACCGGCACAAGATCGAGTCTCGTCTGCCTCCCAGCCTGACCAAAGGCTTTGACCATGGCGTCCACGCTGCTGAGCACGTGGGCCACCGCAGCGTCCGAATCCTCTCGCGCGTATCCCACAAGCCTCTGAAGGTGGTCGAAGAGCTGGCCCGCACCACAACGGTAGTGTTCAACCTGGCCCTGCCGCAGCAGCTGCAGCTTCCATACCCCTCGGTGTTTGCGGAAGATGCCGCTGCCGAAAAAGTCAAGCCATCCAAGACAGAGACCAAATCGCATGCATCTGCGTCCGCGAACAAGAAGCCAAACAAAGCCCCAGAGCCCGAGTCGACCGCCTCCAAAACACCTCAACCCACCAAGGCGGAAGGCGAAGGCGCCCGCTCGCCCAAGAGCAAAGTCTCTGGCCCACCCAGCGTCACCAACAACGACACTACCCAACCCCACGAACCGCCTTCCACCGACAAGCCCGCCGCGGACGACGCCGCCAGCGACGACCACAAGCGCAAAGCCGAATCGGCTCCGAGCGAGGAGCCACGCCACGCCAAGGTGGTCATCGGCCCGTCGGAGGACAACGCGCAGCAGCCGCAGGCCAAGGAGATCGATCTGGTCACGCACCAGGTGACGCAGAAGGCGCCGCAGCCCGAGGGGTCGGCGCAGCAGTCGCTGTACCAGGTGCTCAAGAAGGATGAGCAGCTGCCGGCTGGTAGTGGAAACGGAAATGGTGGCAAGAAGGCGAGTGGCAAGAAGAAGGGCAAGAGCGGCGGTCGCAAGTGAAGGCGCTGTCGCATTCGTGTCCGGGCTTTGGGTCTCGTAGCTTTCAAGCCAAACAAAAACGTCCATCCCCTCTCGCGTTCGCATTCTTCGTCCGCATCCCGTACCTTGTTCAAAAAGAAGCCTCAAAAGCAATCAATCAGTTGCCGTCTCGAGCACCCTCGCACAGGTTTGGCTCAAGCTCACTTGAGTTCCGCAGCGTTTGAGTCCCCCAATGTGTGAGACATGAGAGTTGCGCCACAGAAGCAAGCTGAAGACACGCAACCGAGCAGTGTGCCTCCGAGGCGGAACGCACCTCAGCAGGCGATCCGCTCCCAGACTCTGTCGAATCACCACTGTTCGGACGACGACGGAGCTGAGACTGGCCGTCTCTCTCACGGGAATCAGCGTTCGAGAGACCGCTTCCGCCTCAGTCCAGCCCTCCCCTTCATTCCAAAAGAGCCGACCGCACGCCACACACCGAATCGAAGACCGATCGCAATACGCATGCATATTCACCTTTCGGCGTGCAAGAGTGGTGACAGTGGTGGAGATAATCAGAAGACGGGGGTGATGAGGTCGCCGAACTTGCGCGCGACGATGATGCCGGCGGTGAAGACCGAGAGGCCCCAGACGAGGGAGAGGTTGCCGGCGCGGTGTTCGGGCGCGAGGATCTGCGTGTTGATGAAGCGCACCACGAAGTTCTGCTGCGGCTTGGCGGCTGGGCGGCCGCCGGGGCTCGAGAGGAAGCCGCGCTGCGCCGACCTGTCGAGCAAGCAGCGTGGGAGAGGGCGTGTGCAAGTGTGCGGGTCAGTGCAGAGTTTCGACGTTCGTTGAGGAGAGCGCAAGATTGCTGGAGGTTGAGAGGAGGAGTGTGCAGCGATCGAGCGAGCAGCCGCGGTCCAGCGAGGCACACGTCAAGCTGAGGCAACGAGCCTGTGGTCGACACCAGCATCGCAGAAGCTCGCTTCCATCCCTCTACGCTCTTGCTCCTTTGCAGGCGACAGCTTCGTGCCCGATGCACACTTACAGATATGATCCGTTGTCAGACATGCTGGGCTGTGTAGCTGTGCAGGTGCTTGTGGTCGTGACGAAAGGCCGATGTTGCAAAACCGATGCATGTCGAGCGAAGAGCGCAAGTGGAGCGCAGCCGGAAGGAATTTTCCTGCGATCGGGAGCCCCGATTTACCCGGATCGCCGATCTACACTCTCTTCCCTTTACTTCTACTGACAACTCTCTCTCAACACAGAACACCGTCAGCACACACAGAAGGGGGCTGTGACAGAGGTTGAATCTATGAAAAAGTCTATGTAGCAGTGTGTGACATGTAAAGCAAACGTATTGATATCTAGTAATGCATGCTGTTCGGAGCGCTTATGCCTTGACCTGAACCTCCCTGACCGCCTCGCCGTTGCTACCTCTCGAGTAATCCACCAACAGCCTCAGCTTCTCGAGCACGACAAACACAATGATCGTGTTCGGGCTGAGCCGCATCCACGCCGGGGTCCAGCCCCTGAACAGAAACCCGACGCCTTCTCTCCCCAGATCCGCCCTGAGCGTCTTGAAGATGCCCTCGCCCGAGCCGGCAGCGTTCATGACGCGGCTCTTGATCACGTCCGCGGGGCTGCAGACGGTCGTGGCCACGGTGCCGGCCATGAAGCTTGCGGAGAAATGGAGCGCCGTGCCCTCGGCAAAGTAGCCGGACGAGAGGAGGAGGGTCTTGAACACGTCGTACGTCGCGAGCTGCGAGGCGTTCATCAGCACGGCGCGCACCGTGTTGGGCGCCAGGCCGCGGAAGAGCGACGCGACGCCCTCGTCGCGCGTCATGCGCACCAGGCCGCTGACCGCGTTCGGGTAGCCGTAGCGCTCGGCGCGCGGTTTGTTGACGTCGCTCGTCATGCGCACGAGCACGATGTCCGCCGGGTTGCCCGCCAACCCGCCCGCTGCGCCCGCCGCCGAGGCACACAGCGCCATCTGCATCGCCCCCACCGGCTGGCCGTCGCCGTTGTGCTTCTGCGCCATCTCCTTGAGCTTGTCGTACGCGCCGAAGCGCGTGACGCTGTACGTCATCTGGCGCAACAGCGACGCGGTGAGCCCGACGTACAGCCCGCGTGGGCCCTCTTCGCGGAACGTCTTGACCATGAGCGTGAACATGTTCTGGCGCGCAGACGCCGTCTGCATGCGTGTCTTGGTCAGGTCGAGCGGGTGCGTGAAGAAGGCCGCTATCGACGCTGCGGCTCCACCGAGATAAAAGGGGTACTTTTTCGGTTTGGACGGTGCTGGCGAGCATGTGGATGATGACGAGGACCGACTCGTCGGCGTGGATATTGATCGTGACATGGTTGGACCTATGTGACGATGAGAAGCTCTCGAATGCGTGCTTGCTCGTGCTTATCTAGATGTTTGTGCTACCATCCAAGCTCGTGCGCGCCGTCGAAGGTGGTTTCTCGAGATAAGACGTTGCAGTCGATGGTTCGACGATGTGATTCCCAGCGGGCTATCCGGCTTTGATGCGGTCGATGCTACGTCGCTTTCCCGGTCCGAGCTCCAGTAGGGTGCTGTAAAGCGGTTCGAGGGAGATGGCCAAGGTCGAATCCTTGATGATGGTGATGACAGACGGATCGAGAACATCAACGATGACCTCTCCCATTCAAGGGTCGCAAGGAAAAATTCCAGGAAGACGTCACAGACCTCAAAATTCAAGATTTTCCAGATTTTTTTTTCTTCGCTCCAAGGAGCGCTGTCCCACTGCGGTCCCACCGTGGCCGCAACGTCGGTCTTCAGTCCGGTCCGCGTCCGTCTGTGCGGGTTCAGAGCCACAAGGCTTTGTTTCGGATCTTTAGTCAGAACCGTAAAAACCCTGTTCCGCATCGCTGGTGGGATAAAGCCTTGAACACCGCCGCCGCCGCCGAAAAAGACCGACGAGCTAGGGTCAAAGGCAGCTGCGAGTGTCAGCGTCGGCGTCTACGTCTACGAAATGCTATCGCCGCCGCACTCTCAGCCGTGTCCGCATCATCACCGAGCTCGCTGCTCAGAACTGGACCCGGCGGGAGATGCCTGCCCAGCTCCACGTGGTTCGCAACCCTGCATGGCGCGCTCACCTTCGAGCGATGGCAACTCCGACATCGTCGATCTTTGTACTCACTATGCTACTCTATCGGCACCACACACACGAGCAGGCACAGGCAGGTCTTCAAGCGGAAATCGTAACCGAGATTTGGGATCGGAGCTATTGTGAGGACAGAAATAAGAAACATATGAGGACGAGGAACACTAGAGAGCGGGAGGAGACGGGCAAGGAACAAGATGGACAAGCGGTTGCCCTGGCAAGGAAGCCGCGAGACAGTCCTGTTTCCGTGTGTTTGTGTTTGTAGCGGACACAGCATCTCGGTCGAGACGACGGATCCTAGCTTCTTTCCTTTTTTTGCTTTGACAAGGGCCGGCGCGAGGGGACAGCGAGAAACCAGGCTAGAGCGAGACAGCAAACGTAACGTAACGTAACGTGTAACGTGAAAGGGGTTGAAAAAAAGAAGCAAGAGACTCGAGGCCAGAATGGACTGGCCCTGGTGAGAGTCTCGCTGAAGTGTGACTCGGCGGCCAGGAGGGGACGACAAACATATGAATGAAAGTCGTGAGCCCTCCCTTGAAGCAACGCCCAAAAGACGCAAGAGCGGGCCAAAGGAACGCTACTGAACTGGATCAGCAGACACGAGACAAGAACAGGCAAAGTGTTGCCGTTGAGACTTGTCTGCGGTCAGCAACAGACCATGGGACTAGAGGACATGCCAAAGACAATCGCGTCCGCAAGACGTCTCTCTCAAAGGCAGCAGCGACGAGCTGCCTGTGAGCATGAGGCTTGGCGGAGAGTGCAATGTGCAGCGGTGTCCGTTGAAAGTCGAGTGGTGGCTGTGATCGTGATGAGAGGCATTGCATTGAGCAGATGCTTTCAGTAGCGTCGTATGCATCACCGCAAGGTCGTCGACAAGAGATGCCCACCGTATAGGGCTAGGCGTCGGAACGACCTGCAAGTGGTGCAGTTGGTATATAGAGGGGTGGCTGAAGAACGCATTACGCGCGCAGCACGCCGACCGCTCCCGATTCAGCGCCCGTCGCACACGAGGCGTGCTCCGGACGCGAAAAGAGAGCGGCGGCCCGCTCAAGACATGTAGAGAGTCGACAGTCGTATCGACGACCGGCGTGGCGGTGAGCGTCACGCGGGTGCGAGGACAGCGAGCTGTTCTGAAGGTGCAAATTTGAGTGGCTACGAGGTGGGAGCAAAACGAGAGAAAGGGGGTAAGGACCTGGTCCTCAAAAGCTACGGCAGGGGCTGACGACGTGGCACCGGTGCAAGCGCCATGGCGCATGCAGAGGACGAAACACTTACTGTTGCAAAGAGAATCATTCAAAATAAGGACGAGGGCCAGACGCCAGGGTCTAGCCCAGGTCGTCGGCGCGGCTCCGTTTGAGTAAGCCGCCCTTGAGCCTTCTTGATTCGCCACGATGTACATTCTCAAAGTGGCGCTGCATGTCGTGCTTGCGAGCAAACTGCTTTTGGCAGTCAACGTCGGGGCAGACGAAGGGACGTGCACGCGTGTTGGGGTCCTCGTGCGTGTATCGGTGCGTCTTGAGGTTGTAGGCGCGGTCGAACCACTTGCCGCACTCGTGGCACTGCCAGCGCTTGGCCTTGGTGATGGGGTCGATGATGGGGGCGGGGCTGCCGGACGAGCGAGACGTGGTGGCCTTGTTGGGTGAAGAGCGACGCTCTCGGCGGATGGGACCGACATTGGAAGCGCGCTGACCGTCCTGGGAGTGGGCAAAGTCCTTGACGGGCTGCGAAGCGTCGCAGGCAAAGGCGTTGGCGAGCGTGCTAAGCACGGCAAACTTGGTGTCCTCGTCGCTAAAGTAAGGCTTGAGCTCTTCGGCGGACCAGAGCTCGTGCTCGTGCTTGGGCTCGAGCTTGGCGGCGTCCGGCTCGGTCTTGAAGGCGGCGGCGAGGGTGGAGAACGACTCGTGGTCGTCTTGCTCCTCGAGCTTGACCTGGCTCTGCGAGGGCATCACGGTAGACTGGCTGGACTCGAAGTCGGACTCGGTCTGCTGCGATGCGGGCTCCTCGTGGTGGTCAGCCTCGGCCTCGAGCTTGACGTTCTCGAGGTTCGAGGCGGTGGCGCTGACGGAATCTTCGACATCAGCGTCGGTGGGGTCCTCAAAGGCCTGGTCGGTGAAGAGCGGGAAGGTGTTGGCCAGCGCATCGCCTTCGAACTCGAAGTCGGCGTCGTCGAACAGGGAAGGGGAGACGAGGAAGTCGCGGTCCGAGTCGGGCGAGCCCACCACCGAGTCGGTGTAGCAAGTGTCGAACGAGTGTCGGTGGACGGGCGTCAGCGGAGATGGATAAGGAGCCGCAGGTGGGGTGGAAGGGGTGGTGGCGGCGGCGGCGGGAGTCGAAGCTGACATGACAGCGTCGAATACAGAGTCGACGGCAGCAGCAGGGTTCAGGATGGGCCATGATGCTGCGGCGACGGCGGCGGCGACGGTCTGCATGTTGGGCTTGACGGTGTCGACGGAGGAAGGGAAGAGAGGGGTGTCAGCCGCAGCAGCAGCAGCGGGCCACGAGGACGAGCTGTCGACGACGACAGCGTCAACTGGAGCGGTGGGCGGGCTCAGGGACGAGAGCGCAGACCAGTCGCTTCCACTCAAGAACCTTTGGAGCTCGCCGAGGTGCTGAGTGTTGGTGGTGGTGGTGGTGGTCGAGTCGACCGACTTGGTATAGGCGTCGAGGGTAGGCAGTGGGCCAAACGAGGTGATGCCGGAAGGAGAAAGGGTGAATGCGGACATGAATGTGGTGTTTTCGGCAGACGACGGATCGACTGGTGTAGACACGGCGAAAGGCAGAGCGGGGAGAACGAGAAGGCGAAGATAAGGGCAATCGCGGCGGGACGGCGTAGTCTCGGTGATGTGTTGAGAGAGTGACGGGTGTCGGTGGTGATGGTGATGGTGGTAAGGATGGAAGCTGTGAACGTGAATCAGTGGTGATGATGGTGTCAACGATGGATCAAGTGAGGCTGTGAAACGAGCAAAAATAGAGTGGGAAAGGAGAGAAGGAAGAGGGAAAGAGGAAGGAACGGCGAGTTCGGTCAGTGGGGCTCTTGAACTATATCTCTTTCTCGGTGGCGGCGGCGGCAGCAGCAGCGGTAGTGGTCATTTCCGTAATTGCAGCAGCAGCGGCCCACAGAAGCATCCGAGTGGAGGCAATTAAAATAAAATTAAAAGAAGGAGAAAAAAATCCGGAACAACACTCACACTCACAAGGGTCTTCCCGGAGACAAGCCCAAAGCCAAAAGCGAGCGAGCGAGCGAGAGAGGGAGAGCACTATCACGCAAGCTTGCAAAACAAAATCTTGCGCGCGCGCGTGAGTGTGACTGTGACTGTGACTGGGTGACGGTGATTTCCTAGTCATCAGCTTGCTCTTCCGGTATGATAGCCAATTCGTCAACACGGCTAACCAAAACGAAACCAAAAAAAAAAAACCCCCCTCATTCGATCTCGTTTCAAACTCGTATGAGCTTGTCAACGCCCAAACTCAATCTGCATTCCCTGAACTCTACCACGAGCCTTCACCATGCCATTCCTGTGAAAACACAATGGTGGGTTGAGGTGGCCAGCATGCAAAGCGGTCGGTGCCCTGCTGTAACTTGTCGTGAACAATAGGAAAATGGCTGAGTCGAAAAGCGACACGACCCTGACATCGGCTATAAGTTTCTGCAGTCGAGTCGCATGTGCATCTCCGTGGAGCCAGAGAGAGGGACGGCCAAAGATAAAGCTCAGAAAATAAAAAATAAAAAATAAAAAACGACTCCACTTGAGTGTCAACTGTTCCATCGCCTTCGCTGTGGAAGCCTTTCCTCTTTTTTCTTCGGCAAAATTGACCGTCACCCCCGATAAACGCGAGTTGCGAGTCGCGAGTCGCGAGTCGAAAGTCGCACGACTGACATCCGTGAAGAAAAAAAAAAAAAGTACCGACTGCACTTTGAGAGAGAAAAGTGTGGAGAAGCGGCGGTCGACTGCCAACGGAGCAAAGGTCCAGACACTCGCCCACACACCGTTGTGACTCGACCGACCGCCGTTTTTCGGAACGCCCACCAACACCTTTGCTGCCCCAGTTAACTTAGCGCCTTCTTTTTTTTTTTTTTTTTTTTTTGCACGCTTGGATCAGATCCACACAGCTGCAGACGCGGCTCACGTTCACGTCCATCTCTGCGAAAAGCTGTGGCATTTGCGAGGACAATGCGGCGGCGGTGATCGCCTCGACGTGCAGCCGCAGCGTGGTGGACAGTGGGCTGTGCTCTTTGCTGTGAAAAAGACACGTTGTTCCCACGCCGGTCGGCTCCCTTTGGCTCGTTGTCAAGTCATGCGATGATGACGATGATGAAGCGACGACAGCTTTCCCGCGGAAAGCCCTTTCGCCTCACCTCAGCAACCTAGGCCGGACAGGCTCATCCACAAAATTCTTATCTGATTATTGAGGTCCACGTTTGCCTCTCGCTCGCTCGCGCGCGTCCGTTAGCTCCAGCTCGTGTCGCGATGCTCGCTGGCACTCGTTACCGAGTCAGGGTCGGACCACTGGCTTGCGTGCGTAAACAAGTGACTCGACCACCACGGACGACCTTTTCTTTTGGCCTTTTGCACGGCAGTGGCCCTCTAACTCCGCCCGCCGACCCTTTGCGAGACACCTCCACGTCGATGCTTTCGGAGCCTGCCGTTCCGCATCGACTGCACGTCTCCGGGTGATGGAAGCACAGCCTTCGGGTTGAGGAAAGATCCTCGTTTCCACGTCAGTCGCGCCACGATCCGGACCAAAACGTGGCTTTGCCAATCTTGTTCTTCTTTGTGCGCTTTGCATCGGCAGCTTCTACGCTCCGAACCTCCACAATGATTCATTCCTCCCCCTTTCCCCGTGATGTGCATTCCGGTGTCGACGCTGACGCGGCCTGATAACGAAAACGGCGTGTTCACCGAACGTGGTTGACGGGCAAGAAGCTGCCAGACGCCGGCTTGCTGGCCATGTCGCCGGTCTGTTTGCATGTGACCGATTCATACACGTTGCCCTTTGCAGACCGACATGCGATGCCATGACGAGCCCACCAAGCTCCGTGAGCGATGTCCGAGGAGGACCCTCCGCTTAGACGAGTCTTGCACAGATCCATTCGACGAGATTCGAAGCACGGAGCAGCTATGAAAGCGGCGACTGCAAGCAAAACAGAGATCGCCGATTCAGAACGCTTTCCCGATTTACCGATGAAGTCGGCCCGTGCCATTTCTCGGTGAAGGACCGAAAACTTGAACGCGCGGATCTTCGCTTGGTCAAATCAAAAGATGCGAATTTGACTTGATCGTCGCTAAGTTCAGTCACTTCTTCCAAGCACAACCACATCAGCAACGACGACGCCTTTGCATCACAGAAACCCTCGTCTGTCAGACCTTGTACAACCGCCAAAAGCATCGACGCCCGCTAGTGCATGTCCTTGATCCACAAATCCATCGCTGGACGAATCTCTCGATTGCTTCCGTTCGCCGCCTTCAAGCCGGCTTTGTACCCAAGACACATCAACATGTCCTCTTCATCCACATACGCCCTGGAGCGATCGGTGGCCATCTCGGCAGTGGAGCGCGCATGCTCGCTCACCGACAAGGTCTTCCGCAACCTCGTCACCGCCGACACGGTCACCAAGAAGGACAAGTCGCCCGTCACCGTCGGCGACTACTCGGCACAGGCAGTGGTGAATGCCATCCTGGGATCGCACTTCCCCGAGGACCCTATCGTCGGAGAGGAGGACTCGAAGGATCTGCAAAAGCCTGAATCCGAGTCGCTGCGCAACCAGATCTTTGCGCTCGCCAACGAAGCGCTCAAGAACCCAGCAAAAGAATGCCCCGCTGTAGCTCAAGCCAAGTCGAAAGCCAGCACGCAAGCATGGGGCGACCGCGAGCTCACCGAACAGGAGCTTCTTGCCGCCATCGACAGGGGCAGTGCAGAGGGTGGTGCCAAGGGCCGATGCTGGGCGCTCGACCCCATCGACGGCACCAAGGGTTTCCTGCGAGGCGGGCAGTACGCCGTGTGCCTCGCCTTTATGGTCGATGGGCTCGTTCAGGTGGGTGTGATGGGGTGCCCCAACTTGCCGCACGACGCTTCCTCCGCCAAACCCAAGGAGGGCGAGTTCGGTGCCGGCGAGAAGCGCAGCGACCTCGGCACGCTCTTCATCGCTGTGCGTGGACAGGGCGCGTTCCAGCGTCCCATCCAGGGCGGCGAGGAGCAAAAGATCTCGATGCGCCAGATCAGCTCGCTCTCCGAAGCTTCGTTCTGCGAGTCGGTCGAGGCGGGTCACTCTTCGCACGGCACCAACGCCAGGATCGCAGAGTTGCTCGGCATCACGGCCGCCTCGGTGAGGATGGACAGCCAGGCCAAGTACGCGAGCATCTCGAGGGGCGACGGCGACGTCTACCTGCGCCTGCCCGTGGGTGACGGCAGCTACCAGGAGAAGATCTGGGACCACGCTGCTGGATCTCTGCTGGTCGAAGAGGCAGGCGGTCGAGTGTCAGACCTGCGCGGCAAGGACCTCAACTTTGGTGTAGGACGAACGCTGCGTGAGAACCGCGGCGTGGTTGCGTCTCAGAAGGAGCACCATGCCAAGGTCGTCGACGCGGTGGGCAAGGCTCTCGAGGAGGAGGGTCGAGGACACCTTTGAGGCTGGACGCACTCAGGATCGGATCCGGCCTCGCCTCTGTTCAGTCTGCGCGACACGATTACAGAAAATGCGAGACTTGGGCTCGAGCAACCTAGGTGCGAGCTTACAAACGGTGGGAGACCATCAGGGAATCTCAAGCGCATCTACCTCGGCATGCGTGCTGTACCTGCGAATGTGCGGCAGAGAAGGCGGCGGCATAAAGTGAAGCTGAGCCTATGTCCATGTGGACAATGTGAACCAAGTGAATCGACAAACGAGCTCGACGGGAGAAAAAGAGAGCGAAGCGAGAGAAAAGCGGGACATCGACACATCATCGACCGGCTTTGTGCCGAACATCAACAATGTTGCAGACCAGACCATCGACAATTCCGTCGACATCAACAACTCTGTTGTTGTATTCTTCCAGCCGCTGTCAATGCCCTGGATCTGAGAGGGAAGGGCAAAGTCAGGGACTCATGGCCAGATCTGCGGCCAAGGCACGCCTGGCACCACCCATGCTTTCCGTCTGAGCTTGTCGATTGTATGATCGAATGCCAGACCTTTCGCTGAGTGTCAGCTTGAGCGAACCGGGGTCGTCGGTTGGAGGCTGCATTGGCTCGATGGGCTGGGGCGGAGGAGCTGCTCACCAAAGAGAAAATCAGGACTCCGCATACTACGTGAACTTCGACATCCGACACCGAGTAATTTGCTTGGCAGCTGCCAGTTTAACCTCAGCCTCTTCCTTGACCGGTCAAGCAGAGGAATGCGATTCAGACTTGGAAGCGTAGCTTATCTGCCTGAATGGCGGGTCCAAACAAAGATGAACAAGTTCAACTTGAACCGCCGTCCAAGCACTCGAACATTCTCGATGCTGTTAGCCGATGCGACCCAGCGTTTTGGATATGTTTGGTCGCAGCATGCACTCAGCGTACCTTATCTGTAGATTTGAGCATTCGCCCAGATCGACATGGTCCTCACGTACGTCGGTGGCATTTGGTAGCCGAGACGAGACGATACCGGACCAAGGGGTCTCGATTTGTTTGGATTGACAGCAGCAGCAGCAGCACCTTAGATTTTACTTTGCTGGAATTTGGGCTTGATCTCCGACACGACACGAGGTTGCTTGCTTGCTGCTGCTGCTTGCTGCTGCTGCTTGCTGCTGGCAGAATGGATGTCCTCTTTGCTGCCGAGTCCGAGCCGTCAAACGAAAGATGCGTCAGAGTGTCGGCTTTTTGATGCAGGTGTGGCGCGTGGGTGAGCAACGCCACACATTGACAAACGCGTCGTTTGGCTGGCATCAAATGGCCGATGCCATGGAACGGCAGTCGAGTCGAGGCGAGGCGAGTCGTGTGGGTCGTGTGGGTCGTGTGGGTCGTGTGGGTCGTGTGGGTCGAGTCAAGCACAAGCACAGCGACGCACAATGCCCCTTGCTTCCGGCATGCCGGGCGACGCCGTTGCCCTTCTTTTGCAAATTGACATTCCTCTCTCCTCGGTGTCTGTCTCTCTCCGTGCCTGCCGTGCCTGCCGTGCCTGCCGTGCCTGAGATGTGCAGCGCTGCCCCTTGTCCCCCACCGAGCAACCCCTGTTTTCTTGGCCTCGCCAGTGCCATGCACCAGCGTCGATGTGTGGATCGCTGCGATGCCGACGACGCCGCATCATCCTTCTTTGCTTCCGCCCAGCCCGCCGTCTCTTGTCCAAACGCCACAACCACAACCACAGCCGGCTTGGACGTCCAATCCAGGCAATCTCGACTCTGCTCACTCGCCCTCGCCCACATTTGCAAGCTTTGTCCTCTTTCAACCACGCTCATCTGTAGATCTTGCTGCACCGGACGGTTGGCGCTCGGATCTTCTACTTGCAGCGCCACGCCTCGCTAGTCTACATTTCGAGTCGCACCCACAAGACTCGACCATGGCGGTCTGAGCGCTTCATCTCGTGACACCCACCTATCGCGAGCTCGGATGCGGCAGCGGCATCGTCATCTTTGACCCCCATCGTAACGGCACCCACGACACCAGCCTTGCACACCCTCAGCAGATCAATCACGCATTCGAACGCTGATGGAAAAAGTCGGCCCATCATGAACAACTACTACCAACACGGCTCTGTGGCCGTTGAAGCCAACGCCGTCGGAACGGACAATGTTGCTGGCATTGGCGCTCGCAGATTCATGCAGGACATGTATCAGCATTCCTATCACTCGCAAGGCGATCAGCAACATCACTCCAGCTACCCATCGCACCAGCATGCGTACCGCCAAGACGATTATAGCGATGGGCAGTTTGCGTCAAGGAGCAACGGCTACGGCCATTATCAGAGTCCGTCGGCAGCGACAACGGCTCTCCCTGCCACCACTCTTTCCTACGATCAAGAAATCGCACGCGGATCATCCTACCGCGATCATCCCCAGCAGCAACACCACAGCCAACGCCACGGACGCAATCAGTCCCGTGCCCAGGCTCCAGCTGTGGCACGCACAGTTGCAGACTCGAGGACCGTTTGGCGATCCGACAGCCTCGAATCGTCTGCGACCGACTCTACAGCAGGTCTAGCGTATGCACGCAGCGGCGACAGCCAGTATTCTCGAACCGAGCTGTCGGCCTCCACCGCAATCCCTCGCTCAACGCGCAGAGCACAAGTGCCACAGATCGCATTGGCAGATCGAGCGACCATCTACGACGACGACTACGAAGAGCCTGCCGACAGCTCGACGCTGGACGCTGCACTTCGACCTCCATCGCCAGCTTCGGCTACGCTGGGAGACGTTTCGAGTGATGCGTCGTTCACCATTGTGCGCGCCACTGTCCTGGAGCCCGACCTGCCGAAAGCCAAGTGCGCCGACTGTGGAGAGAAGCTGGATTTCGAAGAGCTCGCCAGCCATTCCTGCCAGCCCTCGGCCGCGTCTCGACTGCCTCTGTTGACGATTCAAGTTCCGTCGTCTACAAGCAGCTCGACGCTTTCCTCGAGCGCCACATCGCCGGCGCTGACCACGCTACGTTCGTCTTTCTTTGACAGGTACGACACGCTGATCGGTGACTCTGGACCGCTGAGCCCTGCGCTTCTCGCCACGGTCACGCGCGTGGACACGGGTCGAGTCGACGATGGCCAAGACGAGACTCCCAAGGCGCACGCAGTGAGGATCGTAGGCACGCAGGCGGCCATCAAAGTCTCGCACGTCAAGGCATCCAACCCGACACGTACAGGATCCTTGCCGCCGCTTGAGCCTCCGCCAATGCTGCGCTCAGCCAGCGACACGAGCGCAGATGCAGCAGCGCGTCGCAAGGTGATCGAGGCGCAAAGAGCAGCCAAGAAGAAAGACATGATGAATGCGCCCATGCCTAGGGCAGCAACAAGCACGAGCTTGTCGAAGCAAAGCGCCTCGACCGAGGAGCTGTCCAGGTGCGCATCTGCGAAGGCGGCTACGAATGGGTCGGCCACGACGCAGCGTGTGCCTGCGCTCGCGGCGTTAGCGAGTCAGCATGCCAAGACGGGATCGTCGTCGTCGGTCTCGTCGACCGGCACAGATTCGTCCGAGCACATGGGCTCATCGAGGCGACACGCGACCGCACGGGGAGGCTCGAGCGCCAACATGACGCCGAGCTCGAGCTACGAGCGGATCAAGGATGGTGCCGACAAGTCACCTACCAAGGCCGCGGCTGGCTCAGTGCCTTCGAAGCAGGCATCTCGCGACCGCGGCAAAGTGGATCTCAGCAGCATCGAGGAGATGATGAAGGGTCTCACCGCCAGCCCGGAGCCGATGCAGCGCACGTTGACGGATGCGCGGCGCAAGCCCGAACGAGAGCGCGAAGCAGCGCCGGGCGCGCCTCAACGATCCAAGTCGGCGACCAGTGCGACCAAGACGGATCGAGAACGGGCACTGGAGCTGGAGCTGGAGCGTCTGCGGGACAAGGAACGCACGAGGCAGCTGCAGGCGATGCGGTTGCGCGAGCGGAAGAAGAAGGAGTGGGCGGCGAAACGATGCTGCATCTGCGACTGCTCGCTCTCGTCGAGTCGCACACCGTTTGTGGAGCGCGACGGCAAGCTGCTGTGCGCGCGAGACTGGAAGAAGCTCTACCTGCCCAAGTGTCGCAAGTGCAACCTGATCGTGGAGAAGGGCGCGGTCAAGTCGTCGGACGGTGCGCTGCGCGGCGTGTTCCACCGAAGCTGCTTCTCGTGCGCGGCGTGCGAGGCGCCATTCACCGACGGCAGCTTCTACGTCTTCAACAACCAGCCGTACTGCTCGCGCCACTATCACCGCCTGAACGGCAGCCTCTGCCGCGAATGCGAGAGCGGCATCGAGGGCGACTGCCGCCAGACGGACACGGGCGACCGCTTCCACCCGCACTGCTTCAGCTGCGAGTACAGCTCCAAGAGCGGCAGATGCGCCGACGTGCTGGTGGACTACTACATCGTCGGTGGACAGCGTCTGTGCGAACGGCACGCGGACAAGGTGGGCCGACGACTGGCCAAGGCAGGACAGAAGCAGCTCGATCTGCGTGCTCAGAAACGCATGACGATGCTTCGCAGTCTCCGATGATGCTTTGATTACAGATCGACTTGACGTTGATCAAGATACCCTACAGCAGAGCTGACACGAAGAGCAGTGTTGCCATGTTAGTAGCCACCATCGAGTGATATGAACGGCGATGCTGCTCTTTGGCTGTGACCATGGTGAGGAAAGGAGCATGACGCGCCAAACACACTTGGCTCGGACACACGCTTCACATGCAGTCGAAAGCTGCCGCCGCTGACAACGTGACGCCGTGCACCAGAAAATACCGAATAAAAATAAATATTTAATTTTCTAAAAAAGTAGGGCTCAGAGAGCGAGAGAGAGAGAGTCGAGCGGAGCAGCTGGCGAGTGTCGCGGCGCATTCCAGCCAGTGCGTCGTCGCAGTCAAAGGCAGGCGTAGCAAGAGAACTGTGAACGCACACAGACACACACACACACACACACACACGCACACACGCACGACCTCGATTCCGGCCTGGCTTACCTCAATCCTCGTCGAACTGGACTTCTCTTTCATCATCATCGTCATCACCACCACCTTCACTCCTCATCCATTTCTTCCTTTCGCCACTCGTCGGCCCAGATCTCGGTTGCAGCAGCTTGCTCGGGCGCCGTTCCGACCTCTTTGTCGGTCACAGCTCGTCAGTCTCGACCGCATACGCTCAGGCTTGCAAGTCATTCCTTCAAAGGCAGGTGCACCTGCGCATCTTCTTTGGTGCCTTGCGCTCGACGTTGCTTGCTATCGCATCCATCGGCCTTTCACTCTGGCTCGCTGTAGGTCAAGTAGGCTTCTTCGCTGCGCTTACAGCATCTTCGCAACACCCTTCCGGATCCAGCATCGTCACCACGAAACGCCGTCTCGCATGCACTCGGTCAGCTTGTTTCGTCTCACTTTCCTTGCGCACCACCACATTCGTTCCTTACCACCACCTTCGGCCTAGGACCATCGCTTGCACGCCTACGAATGGTGCTCTCCGACCTTGTGCTCTGAAAGCCATGCAAAGCAGATGAACGACAGCTCCACCTCCTGATTAGGGTCTTCGCCAAATACACCCGCTTCTGGGCGCCGTGACTGTTCAACAAGACGAGGCAGATGTGCTCCTAGTCATCCGTGCTCCGTCCCGCTCGCTCGCCCGCCCGCCCGCCGCCACCATGTCCTACCATCCCGACCCGTTCGTCTCGAGTCCGGCCAACTCGCAACCCGACCCCACTTGGCAACTCCACTCCAGTACCGACTCGTACCTCCACTGGGACGCCAACCCAAAGTCGCCAACCGAGCCGCATCCTCCACGCAGCTCCACAGCAAACGCAGCACCTGTCATGTCCAGGCTTCGCTCCACCAGCTCGGTCGCCACCACTTCGGCTCCAGCCAGTCACACCCCCGCAGAGCCGCCACAACCCGACAGCGCATCCATCGTCTCGCACCACGGCCACGCAACCAGCCCTGAGCGTCCCGTGTCGCCTTCCTACTTCACCAAGCTCTACTTCCAAGCACCCAATCGATCCTCATCTGGCACCAGCCCCACCATCACCTTCACTGGCGCACCAGCTGAACCCTCCCTCCTCGTCAACGCTCAGACGCCGCCTCCACTGCCAGACGGTGTCCAGTCTACCGCTCACCTCGCCGACCCGGCTCGCGATGCCCTGAGCACCCGCAGGTCGTCCGTCAGCGCCGTCGCTTCTGCGCCTGCTTCATCTTCAGCGATGCCCATGTCGCCCACTCTGTCTACCAGGTCCGCTGCTGGTGCGCATGGCTTCTTCGCTTCTCTACGTCCCTCATCTCCGGGCAACCTCTCCATCAACACATCTTCCAGGGCTCAGGACGGCGAGGGTTCCGTCAAACCCAGAAGACCCAGCAGCGTCTTTGAGCACGTCGGAAACGTTTGGGAGCGCTTCGGTCGCAAGGTCCATCACACACGCACCGCAACCTCGGAGCAGCAGTCCAGCTCGGCGTCTCACTCGCGTCGCTCTGCCAGCCAAGCTTCGCCTCCCATCGGGCTGACACCCGAATCCGCCGATGCTTTCGACACGGCTCGCACCTCGCCCTCTGATTCCTTCATCTCGCAAGCCTCGCCCTCACAGTCTACCACCACCGACTCGGAATGCCGTACGCCCGCAACCCCGGGTGCAGAGCCGCCAGCTCCCATAAGCACGCCGCAGCCGCTTCCATCTGCACCAGCGTATACGTCGATATCTGCGCCCGACACACCCGCGAATGCTCCTCAGCAGGACGAGGTAGAGGAGCTGCCCTATCTGGCCCCCGAATCACCGGCACCGTCGCAACCACAATCCGCGGGGCCATTCGTCGATTCGCCCCGTATCGCAAGTGGCCATCGATCCGTCGCGTCACACCGCAGGACGTCGAGTTTGTTCGAGCGTGTTCTCATTCAAGTCACCGATGACAACGAGAGGTTCTCCGTCGTCGACATCTCGGGCATAGACTCGGCGGATGCGATCAAGGAGAGGATGTTCGCCAAACTCCACCTCTTTGACGCGGATCATTCCAGTTTCCAGCTTTTCCGCACCGAGATTGGTCAGTCCGAGGCCACGGGCCCCGTCGTCAGCGATGACGCTCTGCTCGTGCTGTGCCTGCAGATGGGCGACGATCGCGGCACGCTCAAGTTCTTGGTGCAGCAGACCGCGCCGCCACCAAACTCGACGGTGCGAGCCATGCCGCCGCCGACCTCTGGCACCGTCCCGCAGAGGGCACTCAACGATGTCCGTAGAACTTCCGCCACCGGCTCGGCTGCCAGCCAGCATCTTCGTACGGAGAGCCAGTCGTCCAAGAGCTCCTTGAGTGACGCCCTGGTCTATCCCGAGATGTTTGGCGCCGATGGAGGCTACGAGGGCTCGAATCGCAACTCGGGCAGCAGCTTGACGCGGTCCAAAGCGCAGGCAAGGCGCGCGTTACCAAGCGCCCCGCCCATCGATGATCTGCGCTCTCCCACCCACTCCCAAGCGTCCCAAGGCGTCTTCCAGGATCGCCGATCTATTGCCTCTTCCGCTGACGGTTCTGCAAACGAGTCGGTGGCGAGACATAGTGGCTTTGCAAGCGAAAGCACCCCTTCCGTCATCCTCACTCAACGGTCCAGCTCGATTTCTGCCAATACACCAGAGGCACCGGGCTCAGCTAGCAGCGGTGGCCGCCGATCCAGCCACGTCGACGACGACAAGCCGCGTTCTGACGCTGAGCCGCATGCGATTCGATCCCTGCACGCTCCAGCCAACGGATCTGCACACAGACAAGAGCGCTCGGACGAAGGCGCACGCGATAGTTCGAGGCAGCAGACGTTGGGACCGACTTCCGGGCTCACTCTGCACAACGCAAGGAGCATGGACGACCTGCATCGACCCGCACAGCCTGCGCCTGAACCATCCACCATGACGACGCAGGCCAAGGTGCGCAAGCAAGCAGGCATGGATCGAGACGGCCGCTACCCGGCGCCGGCCATCATGAGGCCCTCGACAGCGGCGCCTGCCGGCACAGGTGCTCGCGACACTGGCTCTTCGCACAGACAGTACAGCTCTGACGCACAAAGTAGCGGTCGGCCGCCCGTAGACCCTGCGTCCGGTCTCGACGCTCGCATGTTGCAGCGAAACCGCAGTGCGCAAGCAGCGATTCCTAGCAGCCAGCAGCTCGTGAGTCACGGCCCGGTCAGGATGTCGAGCCAACCTCAGATCCGATCGCCGCCCATGCAGAACGCGTACGTGGGCCAGGCACAGGTCGATCCTCGCTTCAACGCTCAGCCTCCTCACTCTGCACATGCGATGCAAGCACGTCCTTCCAACATGGTGGCGCGCCCTCAGTACAGCGCTCCTGCCTCGTACGCGGGGCCGCCAACCTACCAAGCCCAGTCGTTTGCGCAAGGGACGCCCCGTCCCATCGCACCAGGGTATGTGAACGAATTCGGGGTGCGAGCGCCTGCTTCTGGTCCCAACTTCAACACGTATCATGGGCACGATCCGCGTATGAATGCCAACGCCATGCAGGGCTCTCTGACGCCGCGCCCGTACTCGTACCACGAGCAACCGGCCATGCATCAACATCCTGTGTATCGTCCTTACCAGCAACCCGGCTACGTTGCCCCTTCTCCGTACCGGACACGCGAGGATCCGTTCACCACGCGCTACTTCCCTGCGTCAAGCTCTCGCCAGGTCTCGGAATTCCAAATGCAGGCCGGTCGCTTGGAGCCAGGCATGACGGTTCAACAAACGCTGCGGACCCAAGAAGTGATTCGCACTCAGACGCCCGTTGGTTCGCCTGGCCAGTTTCACCAGACGAGCCACGCGCATCCGCCAGGACCCTCGTATGGGCCTCGCGATCCGCGCCAGCCCGTGCAGACGCCTCAGTACGCTGGCGTGCAGGCCTATCCGAACGCACCGGGAGCTGCGCCTCCGATGCATCTGCGGCCGAGCTATCAAGGGTCCGCGGTTCCGAATCCGCATCACGCACCGCCTCCGCGGCCGCAGTCGTTCCCGTCGGCGCAGCAGCAGCAGCAGCAACCGGTGCGCAGCGCTCATGACAGGCAGCCGGCGCCACCTGCGGGTCATACTGGTGCGCAGATGAGGATTCAGCCTTTCAACTCTTCTGCGGGCCGTCAATCGATGCCGCAGCAGCAGAATCAGCAACAGCTTCAGCAGCAGCAGCAGCAGCAGCAGCCGCCTCGACACTATTCGCAGCAAGAGCAAGTTGGGTCTGGGGTGGCCATGGCCGGCGCCGAGTCTCACCGACGCGATCCTCCTGCACGAACCAATGCATCCGAGCGCTCATCTGGTTCTTCGTTCTCCAGTCGAGGCAGTTCTCAGCACAGACGGCCGTCCAACGAGGATCGCAACAGTCGCACCTCGATCGAAGAGTCGTTCAGTGCACCCACTTCGGCGAGAAGCTCGCAAAGCGAACCGGTCTCGGCCAAGCCTGCCAACGCCGAGCATCGCTCCTCCTATGCCGACTCAGGACGCGACCTCGCCGACGACGAGCTGGAAAATGTTCGACCTCTGCCCAAGCTGCCTCACTCTTCGGCCACGACGCCGACCGATTCTTCCAATCCGGCGTCTTTGAGCATCAACAGCGCAGCCGGCGGAAGCACGCGGCGCTCCGAGGACGAGGACACTTTGCGCGCAGGCGAATGGGCCAAGTTGTGGCGCTCCATCGATCCGAAAGCGGATGGCGCCGCATCTGGCACTGCGATCAGCGGCAGCAGCGGCGGCGATGGCGACACTGTCAGAGCAGAGCAGAGCACACCCGAGCCTTCGAGACCTCAAACCAACGAGGCTTTGGACCCGCCGCGAGCCTCGAATCTCAGCCTGCCTCCAGAGGACACCGGCACGTTTGCGTCGTTTGGCTCTTTCGATGATGACGAGAGCGAATCTGGAACGTGGGCGCAGCCGCTGGATTCGGACGTCAATGCACCGCGTCTGCCCTTGCGGCTCGACGCTGACAGCGACAGGTCGTCGGACGATCACGGCACTCTGCTGCCGGGCGAGGGCACGCTGCTGCAGTCTTCAGCGCAAGGCGGTCTCAATTCCTCCAACAGTCCCAAGCGGCCAGAGTTGCGTCTGACGATCGACCCAGCCGCTGGCCCGACGCTCGTGACGCCGACTCTGCCGCGTGGCGCTGGCAACTCGCCGCGTCCCAGCTCGTCTCACCTGTCGTCGGCGCTGACGAGCGGAGGCATCACGCGCAGCAACTCGTTTGCTGGCCGAGATGACGACTGGGCCTTCCGTCCCCCGCCCGAGCAGCTGTACGAGAATCTGGACGACTTCTTCCCCAAGCACGACCTCGACAAGCCTCTGCTCGATACGGCCGCTGTGCCCGAGAGTCCGATGGTCAGCAGTCCCAAGTCGGACACGGCAGCTGGTGTTGCTTCCAGTCCACCCGCAGTGAGCGCGCCGGGACCGGAGCAGCCTCTGAGCCACCGCAGCCGTCTCAAGAAGTCGATCCGACTCGTCGCGCAGGATCGCAAACGGTTCTTGGACCGCTTCGAGAAGCGACCGGCGGCGCAGGGTGCCGAGACCGGCAATGGCTTGGTGCGACGACGCAGCACCAAGCTCTGGGGGACCAAGGTGGTCGAGATGACGCCGGGTCAAGAGCTCGCCACGCCGCCATCGGCTGTGTCGGCCGAGTCGCCATGTTCAGACACATCATCGCAAAAGCCCGTGTTCAAGTGGGTCAAGGGTGACCTGATTGGCAAGGGGACGTACGGTCGAGTCTATCTGGCGCTGAATGCGACGACGGGTGAGATGATCGCGGTCAAGCAGGTCGAGTTGCCACGCACGGCGAGCGATCGCGAAGACTCGCGGCAGAAGGGGGTGGTGGCGGCGCTCAAATCCGAGATCGAGACGCTCAAGGATCTGGACCATCCGCACATTGTGTCGTACCTCGGGTTCGAAGAGACGACGACGTTCCTGAGCATTTTCCTCGAGTACGTGCCCGGTGGCTCGGTGGGCAGCTGTCTGCGCAAGCACGGCAAGTTTGAGGAGCCGACGATCAAGTCGTTCCTGCACCAGATCCTCGAGGGACTCGCGTACCTGCACAGCAAGGGCATCCTGCACCGCGACCTCAAGGCGGACAACATCCTGGTCGACTTTGAGGGCATCTGCAAAATCTCGGACTTTGGCACGGTGCGCCGCTCGGACGACATTTACGGCAACGTCGAAAACATGTCGCTGCAAGGGTCGATCTTCTGGATGGCGCCCGAAGTCGTGTCGCTGTCCAAGAAGGGCTACTCGGCCAAGATCGACATCTGGTCGCTCGGGTGCGTGGTGCTCGAGATGTTTGCCGGCCGACGTCCGTGGTCCGACGACGAGGCGGTGCAGGCCATGTTCAAGATCGGCGCCGAGCGCAAGGCCCCGCCCATCCCGGCCGACGTCAAGCTGAGCAAGCAGGCCGCCCATTTCCTCAAAAACTGCTTCGAGGTCGATCCCGCCAAACGACCCACTGCACAGCGTCTGCTGGACCACGTCTTTTCCGTGCCCGACGAAGCGTGGCATTTCCGCCAAAGCGCGCTCTGGAGATCGTTGCAGCGCTAGCCTGCGGCTGCACGTGCGCACACGATGAGCGTGTTTCTCACTTTCCTTTTACACACTTGATACCTGATTGCTGTTCTCATGGAAGCTTTCACTTTTCCCGTCTTTTCGTTTCGTTCTGTCGACAGTGTGTGTGATGGTCGCAAGTGCGGAGTGATGCTGTGACGCTGCGATGGTGTGACGGCGTAAACGGTGCGAACGGGGCGACAGTTTGACGTTCAGACGCTGTGACGGAATGACCGTGTCTCGCTGCGACGTCCTCGCCGCGTGACCGTGACGCGCCACGCCTCGGGCGCCCCCTCTCGCCCCGTCTCCCGACCGCGCATCTCACACCACGCAATGCGTCTACTCCATCTCACCCGCCAAACCACAATCCCAAAGAAAACAAGGAGCAAGACCGACAGAGTTTATATTTCACAAGAACGGACGGATGGGGGGGTTGTTTTGGTTGGTGATGACGGAGATGAGCATGGATGGTTGGTGACGTTCGAGAGGCGAGCCGTTTTCAGCGGGGCTTCCTGCTTGATGGTGTAGGTGATTAGCGGTGATTCGGGGATTAGAGAAGGATGCTCGCCTAGAGGGCACGAGATGCAGATGCTGAGGTTGGTGTTTTGAGGGACGAGCAAACGGGTGGCGAGGAGCCAGCCGACGAGTCGGAGAGTGCAGAACAGATCCCGATGCGCAGACACATTTCACTCGTGGTGGATGCCGTTGCCGTTGCCAACGCCCATGAGCATGTTGTTCGACAGCGAAGGCATGCCGGTGGTAGCAGCAGCGGCAGTGGCGCCGCCGCGTTGAGGCATACCCTTGGTCTTCTTGGCAAGACGGTCATCCGACGTGTCGGGGCTGTGCGAGTCGTCGCCCTCGAACTTGTAGCCGTTGGAGCCACCGCTGCCGCTGCGCTGCATGTCGCGTTCCGATGGAGAGGCCGTAGCCGAACCGTTGAGGTCCTCGGCATCGTTCCACGAGCGCTTCAAGCCGGACACCTTGCGAGCTCCGTTGACCAGACCGCCGTTGGCGGCAGCGCCGAGGTTGGCAGCGCCATATGCGTTGTCGGCGTGGCCGGCCTGGGCGACAGTGTTGAGCGTGATGGGTGTCGAGTGGCGGCGGTCGCCAACGGGAGGTCGAGCAAGCTGCTGTGCGGCGGTCATGGGGTACTGCTGCTGCTGCTGCTGCTGCTGCTGCGAGTAGGTGGGCGAAGAGGTGCTGTGGCTCGAGAGGCTCATGTGCATCTGCGTGGCAGCACCGTTGTGCAACGACGAGGGCGAAGGCTGAGTGGTGGTGGGAGCAGAGGTGTGGCCCTGGTCGTGCGAACCAGTCCAGCTGGTGCTGCTGCTCAGCCCGCTACCAAACCCCGACGTGTCGCCGTTGGATGGCGTGGTGTTGGCACGCATGAGAGGAGGAGCTTGCGAAGCGCCGTTGGCGCCGGGGCTGGGCATGCCGGGAGCACGCTGACGCTGCGCCTGTCGCTCCTGAGCCGCAGCAATGACAGCCGCAGTCCGGGGGTAGTTGTCCGGGTGGTAGAGGAACGACTGGATGTTGGGCTCAAAGAGCGGGTAGAGCGCATCGGCGATGCCGTTCTGCTCGGCGAGCTGCTTGGCGCGGGCAAACGAGATCCAGACGCCCTTGAGATGCATGGCGCCCACCTTGACGACGATGCGCTCCTTTTCGTTTTTGAGGATACCGTCACGCTTGCCGCGCGACATGCCGCAGACGTTGAGCAGCTTGGTGCCGTTGATCATGTTGTTGTCGTGTCTCCGAGCCACGCAGACGCCACGCGCGTCAACCTGGAAGCAGAGCGTGCCCTCGTCCTCCCACAGCGTGGTGGTGACGCGGTGTCGTCCGGCGAGCGGCAGCTGGGTCGAGTACTGAGGAGCCGAGGCGTACGAGGGCGACGAGAGGTGCGGCGAGCCGTTGAGGTGGCTGTGAGAGCCGTCGCCGTTCATAAAGTAAGCGGACGAGTGGCTGTGGGTGTGGGTGGGCGTGTGCGATCCGAGGTGGTGGCCGCTGTAGCCGTAGCCAGCATGCTGTCCGTGGTGCATCATCATGCCGTTGACGCCGGCGTGGTAGGCAGCGCCGTTGGCAGCAGGCGTGGTAGGAGCCGTGGCAACGTGGTGGGTGGTGCCGTTGGCGTAGCCGTAGCCGCTGGCGTACTGCGAGTAGGCGTTGTGGCCGTACGGGCTGGGGCTGCCGCCGTAGACGGGCGCCGAAGGGTAGCCGTAGGGCGACCAGCTCGAGCTGTGGCCACCGTTGACGGGGCTAGCGAGTGCTCCGTGCGAGTGAGCGTGGTGACCCGAGTGATGGTGGTGGGCGGTGTGGTGCGCGTGAGCTTCGCCGTAGATGGAGCCAGAAGCAGAGCCAGGAGCGCTGCCGGAAGCCGAAGCAGGCACGGAACCGGAACGGACGGCCGAGTCGGCGACAGCGGCGGCTGCGACGCCCACGTCTCGGCCAGTGACGCCGGTAGGAGCAGGCGAGTTGGCGTAGCTGCCGTTGCCATGGCCGTGGTGGAGGGGGGAAGCTGTAGACATGGTGCCAAGAGTGACAATGGACTTGGTGCGCTACAGAGCTACAAGGAAGCGAGCGCAAACAATGCTTTTTGGGAACGTGAAGCAAGGAGGCGGTGAACTCCTAAAGGAAACGATGCAAAGCGGGAAGGGGGACTGCTAGATATGTGAAGGCGAGCGGGATGAGAAGGAGACAGGACCGTGAAGATGGCGGTTCCGCTGTCGATGGGATGCGAGGATGCGAGGAAGCGTGGCTGTGAAGCAAGACAGCTAAATGCGCACGCGACTACCGAGAATGTCGATGCTTGTCCGAACGATATGGGATACGAGAGATGCTTTTCCTGAACAGACCAGAGAGACCGAGTCTGTACGAATACGTAGAGCTAGGAGAAGGAGCGCAAGACCGAGTTGAAGCCGTACGAAGGGGTCCAAGGGGTACGCAGAGGGAAAGCTAAGCCACTGCGGAAGACGATGTCGAAAGAGATGGCAAGATGCAGTAGACGCCAGGTCTTGAGTCGAAATGTCCAAGATGCGCAAAGACGCTCAAAGTCGAAGAAGGCCGGTTTGAAGGTGAAGGTGAAGGGGCAAGTTGCAGCACCTTTTTTTCCAGTCGCGTCGACGATGGGGACGGACGTGACTTGCAGAAGAAGAAAAGAAGTTGCGAACCGAGGAACTCGACAGAACGAGTTATTAGCACGATGAGAGATGGACGTGCCAAGATGCGCCTCCGGCCTTGATGGTGATGATGATGACGATGACGATGAAGGGGATGGAAAGTGGCAAGGACGGGATGTCGGAGAGGGGGAGGAAGAGAGTGAAGAGACGAAGAGAAAGTACCGGAAAAAACGACACGCAGGTTGCAGATTGCTTGCTTGTAAGTGGCAGAAGCAGCAGCAAGCAGAAGCACGAGGAGCAGCAGCAAAAAGGCGCACAAGCAGCAAAGCGTCGCAGCGTCGCAGCGTCGCAGCTCGAGTTAGGCGCAGGTGCAGGTCAAATGCAGGGCGAAGAAGAAGAGAGAAAAAAAAGTCACGCAAGGTCGAGCAGCCAGCCAATCATTCAACCAGACAGCCATTGAATCAGTCACAGTTCAAAAAAGAAAAAAATTCAAAAACGCGGGCGGAATATCCTTGAAGGCCCTAAATTTGACACGAAAGAAAAAAAGGGTTTTCGCCGCTCAACTGCTGCGACCCTGCGCCGCTCACTTTTTNTTTTNTTTTTTTTTTTNTTTTTTACT
>LT795056.1:586200-631037 GCA_900162835.1 Sporisorium reilianum f. sp. reilianum | reverse complement strand
CAATCCAACAAGGTCGGTCGGTCTCGTTTGCACGGGGTCAGACAGGAAGAAGAAGGAGAAGAAGAAGAAGAGGGAGGAAGAAAAAAAACGGCCGTCCCTCTCTTAGCGTGTTGAAATGCTCGGCCAGCGCAAAGACTTCGGATGGATTAACTTGCCCTGAGCAACGGCTGGCGTACCGCAGGGTGTTGGACTTGGACTGAAGCGCTGTGCCAGAATGCACTGCAGTCACGCCAGCTGCGTCCGCCGCTGCTGTGCTCTCCTCGAGCCACATCGCCACTCTTCTCTCTCTCAGTTCCCAAGGGTTTTCGCCGGCCACGCACGCAGAGACAGACTCACATTGAGTCGAGCATGCACACACACACAGGCAACATTGATCGACCTGCGTTTGATCTCTGCTGGTTGCCTTTATTGAGCCGTGCCGGTCGGTCAGCCAGTCAGCCAGCCAGCCAGGATTTGACCCATTCCCTCCTGTCCCTTTTGCCAATGGCTCGGTCTACTCCGGTCTTGAAATCAGAAGACACGCCCTCGAATCTGGCCATTCCATCTCGTTTGGTGCAACTCCCGCTTCATTCGCAGGACAGCCCATCAGTGCAACGACCGCAAAGGAAACAGAGACAGGCGGCGAAAGAAGCAAGCGAAAACAGTGGAAAAGTCCAGCGTGTCTGAAAATCGCCACTCTGCCGTCTCGCGTGTGCCAAATGACAAATTTTCAAGTCCGAATGGACCAGCACCATTGAATTGATATTTTTTTGAACCCTGGTTTCGCTGTCCAATACCACTGTACCCACGCCTCATTACAAACAGAAAATCCTTCCTTTTCTCAATCACTGCCCTTTTTTTTGGATTTTTGAGACAGGGACTCACCCCCAAACTGTTGTCTTTCTCTCTCTCACAGCGGGAGCAGCGTACGGACCCCGTCCACGCTTGCCAGCAGTCTCTGTCTCTATCTCTGCTCAACCCCCTGTCCGGGGCTCTTGTCTTTGGCAGTGAGAAAGCCGAGACGACCGAAAGCACGCCGCTGTAAGTTGGGGACCGTCGTTAGCTCGCCCACGCTGCTCTTGGCAACGACGACACGCTTCCTCTCTCTTTGCGTCGGCAGGATGCCGGGCCGACGAGCTGGCCTTTCGTCGGTCACCTCGCTCTTTCCTCTCCCTATCTAACTTTACCTCTTCTCCCGCGGCTCTCTCCGTTCAATTGCAGAGGACCTTCTACGCTTCCCCTTTTTTTATTTCCTCCGTGGAATCTGGAAGAAGAGACAGAGCTTGATTCGCTGGACGAGAGAGGGAGAGAGATCGCCCGACCAATACGCCGGTCTAAGCGAGACCGAGCGCCGCTGACGAGCGACAAGAACGCAATGCTCCTCGAGACGAGAAGGTGGTCCAGTCCCGCAGATCCTCAACCGCAAGCAAGAGCAATTCGATCACCATCCTCGGATGGCTGCAAGAAGCTGGATTACTTGCTTGCCTGGGGCAGCAGCTGGGATGTCGCGGACAATCCGCAGGACGGGGCGTGAGGTGCTTTCAGGCCGTCTGTCTCCTTTTTCCCTTTTTTTCCTGCCTGAGCAAGAGAGTGCCGCAGTCGACCCTGCTTCTCACGCTAGTCTCTTGTGTCCTTTCCGCACATTCTCCGCCAATCACTTTGTCGGCAAGCAATCGTCCGCATTCTTTGCCTCCCCTTGCCCCCTTGTTTCAATTCAGAGTGTGGCAAGACAGCACAGCACGGAGCGGAGTAGCGCAGCAGCCTAACCCATTGTCCTTTCGGTAGGTCGGCTCGCATAAAGACGTGCTGGTAAATGAGTCGTCTCCGCCGTGTGTCCACGCGGGCTCGCCATGAGATCACACCCCGACACACGCTGTCCGTCCTTTCCTTTGTCTTGCTCTCGTTTTTCTTTTCCCTCAGGTGAGACTCTGCTCGATCGGCGCTCTCTCTTTCTCTCAGGACTTGACATGCGTGTCTGTCTTCGAAGCAGACTACATTCTCTGCGGTTGCGGTCGTCGACGAGAGATGAAAAAGCGTCCCAGAAAACTGGTGAAATGAAGTCAAGCGTGCGGGAGATGCACAGATTAGCGGAGTGCAGCGCAGGTCTTTTTCCACTGCAAGGAGCAAAGGGGTCAAAGGAAAAAAGGTTGACCTGCGTGTGCGTGTCCGAGAAGAGACCCTGTCCCGCAGCAGCTACCGGCTTGCGAAGCTCGCATGCGCATGTCTCTCCCATTTTCAATTAACGCACACAGACCATCATGCGTTGTCTGATATGATCTGTCCCTCGTGAGCGTCCTGCCGTCCTGCCGTTGCTTAACTCTGCCTATTGTCCCCCCATTCCCGACCTGGGCAGCGGATCGAGGCCGAGGAGCGCACTGTCTGCCTCTAAGCCTCTTAGCGTGAATCGGGAGGCATTGTGCCAAGTCAGCGTTCGGTGCTGGTTGAAACAAGAGGGTGAAACTTTTTCAAGAAAAAAAAAAAAGATTGTCTGAATTCACGACGAGACCGGAACGACACTCTCCGAGCGTGTTTCAATCGCTCGAGCTTGTCCTGAGCCGCAAAGCGATCTAGAGTGTTTGGGTGAGACGAAGCGAGCATGTCTGGAGCGATATGACTCTGGCCAAGAATCGGATGCAGGAATGCGACCAAAGCCAAAGCGACGCTAGTTTGATCGATGTTCCGCACACACAGCCCTCGAGCACCGGAAACACAGCCGCTCGCAACGGCTCCCTCTCTCCTCTCTCCTGCCTGTGACACGTCGTTTCCATCCAGCAACTCCAATCCTCTGAGCGACAATCGAGTCTAGCGAGCACAGTCGCGATGCAGGGCTGAAGACACGAGACCGTCAGAAGCAATGCGTGCGATGCGAGTGCGGGTGCGGGTGGGGTGGGGAGCCGCTTTCGGCTGCGCGAGGCTGCGGGCCAAACCCGAAGCTGCATCTCTCCCTCCCAAAAAAAATGGCCAGTGCGGCACCTCGGCTGTCGTCGCCCGCAGCTTCTTGTTCTGTCGTGCGTGATCGGCGCGGCAGGGTTTTTTTTGTTTGCAGTTTAAGCTTCTGTACCGCAAAAAGGAAGCTCAAAATGATGTGCCGGAAAATGATGCAGAATTTCGACCCACCCTGCAGCAGCTGTCTACTGTACAGTCAACGTGCAGCTTTCTTTGCAGAGCATGCTGCAGCCGTTTGATCTGCGAGAGAGGTGTATAGCGCATGCGCTTACGGTGCTTTGCTGTCGTGCATGATGTACTGTACGATGAGGATGAGTATGTCATGAACTGCGAGCACGAGCTGCATTTGCAACTGTGACACGTGAGGTCCTGCTCGTTCGCTTGTCCACAGGATCGCCTTGTCCGCTTCTGATCACCCCGTCCCGCTGCAATGCACTGCAACACTCAAGCCCACGTCCAGCTCACCCTTGTCCCTGCTTCCACGCAAAGTGTTGCATAGAACCCCACACGGATCCCGATGAAAAGTGTGATCCTCGTACACGGACTTACGCACGAACGACCGTGATCCCACGATCCACGCCGTGTTTTGACAATACAGTATCGTAGCCTCGCCATCCCCGCCAGCATCAAAACAGGTGCACAGGTATCCATTGAAATGTCGCAAAGCGTTGATACATTCGAGCCTTTACTTCCTCTTCTTGGGCGAGGCGCCATTCGCACCAGCAGCAGTGGACAACGCCGATGCGGCAGCAACCGCACCAGCAGCCTCAACCATCAACTTTGAAGCCCCGTTCTCCGTCCTCGCCCCATTGGCCAGCGACGCCTCAATATCCTTGTCCAACGCCCACTGCCGCACCGCGTTCCACACCTGAGCACGACGCCGCTTGACCGCAGCCAGACGCGAGCGCACCTCCTCCAGACGATCCACGTACTCCCTCGAATCCGCCGCCAGGTCGTGCAGACACTCGAGCGCCGCCAGCACGATCGAGCGCTGCTCGGGTGCCGGCAGCAACGTCGTCTCGATCACGGGTTCGCCTGCCGCATCCTCGGCGAGACCGGCCTGCGCACGCGCCGCCTGCGTCGCCGGCGAAGGCGGCACGAAGATGGGCTGGCCCATGTCGTCCAACCGCGGAATGGCGAGGCCTTGCTTGGTGACAAACAGCCTGTCGAGGTGCGACAGCGCCGGATTGTCGATCGTCGAGCCAAACACGTTTGTCGATGCGCCGTTTGCACTGCCATCCTCGACGCGGTGCTCCACGTCCGATCCGTCGACGTCCATGCCATTGACGCCGTTCTGGTGATGTGACTCGTCAGCCTCTTCCGACTCGTCACCCTTCGGCTCCGGGTCCTCGTTCCACCCACCGCGCTCCATGGCGGCCCAGCATCGGCCGACCGCACGGCCCACGACACCCTCGCTTTCGATCAGATCCAGCGCCGTCTTGCCGAGTGCAGCAATGTGAGGGTTGCGGAACGTGTGACGAAGCGTGTGGCTCGTCAGCAACTGGCGCGGCGTGATGGCCGGCTTGAGCAGCGTCGGTGCGAGCGAGGTTGACGTCAGGTGTTCAGGTCGCTCGAGTCTCGTTCCGCTCACATCAATCGCTCCACCGTCGAGGCCAAGCTCAGCATCGATACGTGCTGCCTCAGAGACGTCTGATGGCAGCAGTCGGCCTCGCGCATCCCGTCGCGCATCGCTTGGAGCCTCACTGGGAATGAGACCATTGCGGAGAGCGGGGAACTGCGCCAGCATCGCCTTGTCTTCTTCAGGCATGGCGGACAGGAGTGCGCGCACGTTGTCCTTCTGCATCGCTTCGACGCGATGGCGCACACGATCTCCGATCTCCTTCTCCATGCGCATCTCGGTCCAGCCGCCGAGCTTGCCTCGACGCACCCAGCGAGCTCCCTTGTCGCGCGAGAGCTTGTTGCCTCGGTTGCCTCCGCGGTTGCCGTGGCGTCGCTTGCGTTCTTCGGCGATGCGCATCGCCTCCTCGTCCGAGTCGGAGCTCTCGAAGTCATCCTCTGCGTCCTCCGCTCGAGCGTATGGAGAGATCCTGGGCAGAGAAGCGCGCTCGAGCCTGCTGGCAAAGGGACGATCGGATGGTTCCGAGCGGATGCTCGAATCCGGTACTGGGAAATCGTCAATGTCGATCATGGCGGTCGAAGCCAGAGCCTGACGCTGCACTGAGGCCGAACTCGATGGCGCCGGGCGGTCCAAGTCGGATGGTTTCACGATGGGTTTGCGACGGCTGCGACGGGATGAACCAGCAAAGTCGACGTCGTTCGCATCGTCTGTGCGCTTGCGCTTCGAGCTGTAGTACGAGTCGTCGTAGTAAGACTGCGAGTACGACGGTGCCGGATGATACTCTTGCAAAGACAAAGGATAGGGCGGGTTGAGATCCTTGTCCTCTTCGTCGATGAGGTCGACTCCGAGAGCACCACCCACACCGTAGCACGAGTCCGAGTCCGTGTCTGTGTAGTACTGAGGGTGATCGTTGCCAGGCAGCGAAAGCCAGATGAGGCGGGCCTCTTCGTTCTCGCGAGCGATCATCATCTCGCGGTCGCGTTCGGATTCGCGGATGCGCTCGCGCTCACGCTCTCGTTCGCGCTCCAGGCGCTCGAGCTCGCGTCGGCGTTCCTTCTCGCGAGCCCGCTGCTCTCGATCCTGCGAACGCTCAGGAGGGTGGGTTCGGTCTTTGGTCCTCTCCCTCTCGAGACGTCTCTCTGGACCGGTGCTGGGCGCGGCCGAGCCTTTGTTGGCGGTCCTCGATCGCGCACGATCCGCTTCCGAGGTCCTCGATGCCGACGGGTCGTCCCTCTCGACGGTCGCGTGACGCTGCACTTGTTCGGGTCTTGGGGCCTCCGAGATGGGAGCGGCTGCAGCGCCTCGAGGCGTCGCAGATCGATGACGGGCCCCGAATGGCACCTCTTGCTCCACGGCTGGCTCGGGACGTGCGGCAAAATCGGCTTCCTTTTGAGGATGCGCGTCATGTTCGGGTTCAGCGATCGCAGCTGGCTCGGATGGGGCCGTTTCGGACACTTGCGTCGCTGCTGACTGCGAGGGCTCGTAGGCCTCCGTGTGTGGTTCGCTCTTGACGTGTGGTGGAGATGGGGCAGACTGGCTTGTGGGTGCTTGTGCCTCCTGATTGTCCTCGACTGCGGCTACAGTGGCGGGCTCTGCTGCCGCTGGAGCTTCGGGGCCGTCCGAGGGCAGTGCAGGCGTAAGAACCGCGGGCGTGTGAACAGAGTCGTCGACTTGCATGGGCTCTGGCACAGTATCAGCAGGCTTTTCAGCGTCGTCCGACGCAGGCTGCGGTGCCATGGTGACCTTTTCGTCGACGTCCATGTCGGCTGGCTCTTCCGGTTTCGAGGCTGTTTCGGCAGGCGCAGCTTCAGGAGCGACCTCTTGAGGTGGTGCCTGTGCAGCAGGTAGATCTTCAGTGACCATCGGCGCATCTTCCGTGCTTTGCGTTGTCGTGTCGACCGCGTTGCTCTGGGTTTGCTCCTCTACTGTGGTTGTAGCGGTGGTTGCGGCTGCTGGCTTGGGTGCTTCTGCCTCTGCGAGCTTTGGCGTGCTGGGATCTTCGGGATCTTGCGATGCGGCTTTCTCTGGCACGGGCTCGGAAGGCTGGATTTCAGCCTCTGTTGGCGCGATCGGAGTGGCGACATTGGAGGTGCTTGGCTCCGCAATCGATTCCTGGGCTGACTCTTGTGGTTTGGACTCTTCAGACGTGGATGGTGGAAGAGATTCGGCTGCGGGTTGGGTTGCTTCGGCCGCTGGCTCTGCGGATTCGGCGGGCTGAGACGTCTCAGCGCCGGCCTCGACCGCATCCGGAATCGGAGCCTCTGCGGCGGGTTGTGACTTCGAGTCGTCGTGCTTCTTTTCATCGTCTTCGCCTACGGCCTTGCTGGCGGGCAGCTCTGGAGTGGAAGGCTGCTTTGGCGAGTCGATGGCTGGCTCGGCGACCGCGGAGGACGCTGGCTGTACCGGCGGTGCGGAAGAGGCTGCGGGTTCAGAAGGGAGGGTTTCAGGGATTTCGCCTTCTTCCTCGTCGAGAATCTCGCCCTCCTCCGCCTCGTCGTCAGATGGAGCTTTGGGAGGAGCAAGGGCAGGTTTGTCGTTGGGAGTGCTGGTCGAGGCCAGATGGGAGCCCGTCGACGGCTCGGTGGAGCCTGGCTGTGACATGACGGGCGATCAGGTGCGTTGCTGACGCGCGAATATTGACCTCGATGCGGATGGGAGTCGGGAGGATCTTCCAGCGTCAACGAGCGGACGCAACAGCTTCGAGCAGCTGGACTGACCCCGAGTTCTAGGATGAGATGCAGGGAGAGAGGGAGTGTTGGAGCAGAGAGGAAAAGTGAGCTTAACTGGGGTGGTGATAGCGCGGAGAGAGAGAGAGAGAGAGAGATGGGAGGGTCAGAGGAGCAAGGATAGACAGCTGGCTTGACCGATCTGCGAAAGGGACGATTCTCGCTCCTCTTTCTCCGCTTTTCAAAGTGGTTCGGCTGCTGAAATGCCTTGAGAGAGAGGGAAAATACGCCTTCTCTGGCCTTGCCGCTTCTCTGGCAGCCTCGAGCGTCAAGCGGCTGAGACGCGTAAATTCCGTGACCCGAGTCGATGCGAATGAACAATCATGCTGACTAAGCACAATTTCACTTCGAAGCTTTCTTTTTTGGAAGACTCGCAACTTCCTCAACCCTGAACTTCTTTTTCGCTTTGCACCAAGAGCACCAACACCATCCGACAACCTCTGGCACGTACGCTCAACGTAGGCACAAGATGGTCGCAGCTCGTAGACAGCGACAAGCGCAGAAGTTGCAGGAGCAGCAAATCTCCAAAGCGCTTGCCGAAGCCAAGCCGGCCAACAACAAAGTCTCGTTCGACGACTCCGACGACCAGGATAACACTGGCAGCGCTCAGGCGTCAACGTCTGCTGCGACACCCATCAGCCCCGCAAGGAATGCACAGGCATCTGATGATGACGACAGCGAAGACGATGACGCGCCCATCGAAGTGGTGAGCAACAAGATATCGCGCAAGCAGGCCACCCAAGATTCGGCCAGACTCAAGGCACAGGAGAAGGCGTAAGTACATGTATTTCGCTTGCAAAGGTTGTAGAGACTGAGCTGACTCTCTCAATACCATTCCGCACCACAGCGAAAAAGCAAAGCGACAGGAAGCCGAGAAGGCAAGGCTGCAGAAGCAAAAGCAGAAGGAAGCAGCCCAGGCGGCACTAACGGCGAGCGCCATTACAGCGGCGACTGAGGAGGAGGAGCAAACTTCGATCCAGACTGATGACGAAAAGGAAGATGCCGAGAGCGACGAGGAAGAGGATGCGGGCCCATCGAATCGTTTGGATCCCTCGCTCTTTGCCCAAGTCTTCTCTCAACCCGTCTCTGCACCAAGGTCGATCCTCAAGAAGCGCTCAGCCGAAGGCGAGGCGGACGAGGTAGCAAGGCTCCAGAAAGAGCGAAAGCTCAAACGCAAGCAGCAGAGGGCGGGCGGCGTAGTCAAGGGTCGAGACGGCCTGCCGATGAAGCTGGCCCAGGATGGCACCGTGCTTCGTGCTCTCAACGAGCCCACGCAGTCCACCCACAAGACCAGCTTTGACGACCAAGACGAAGACCAACCCGAAGAGCCACTCGACGAGATGGCACGGCCCACGCCTCTCGATCGTTCAGTATCGCTGCCCAGCGCCAAGACGAGAGCTTTCAGGAAGAGGACGCTCGCAAAGACGGGCCTTCCGAAGGCGAAAGTTTCCGCGAAAGGCTCGAAGCCAAAGGCCAAGAAGAACGAGGACGATCCGCTTGGACTCAACGATCCCGCCTTCTTGCCCGGCGGAGAGTTCTACCACCTGATGAACAAGGGCGACAAGCCCAAAGGCGCAAAGCAGGGTCGTGCACAGGAGCCGCCTTCAGCCCGTCAATCTTTCCGCGGCGGAGGCATTCGCAAAGATGCCATTTCCGTTCTGCGCTCACGAAGCCGAAGCGGTCCATCGATCGGCTTTGCACGAAGTCAACAAGACTCGGATGATGATTACTAGATTCGATGCCGCCTTGTCACATTTGCTTGCATACCTCATCCGCATCCCTTTCCGACTCATTGTACTTGTATTTCTCACTCGCCACTGGCCATAGCAAAGCATCTTTCGAATCTGGCGCGCGCCTCTATTATCGTGCGTCAAAGACAGTCCATATCGGAGGGAAGCCCATATGTGGACCTTTTTGCAGGACCAGCATGGCTTTGGAATGGAGGATGTAGCCCTTGATGAAGCCTTGGTCGATCATGCTAGCCACCACGGCTTCGACGTCCTCTGGTTGGAGTGCCGTGTCGTTCCATGCGATGCGAGCGGCCGAAAGCAGAGCGTCGAGTCGCATGGTCGGAGGAGCCGATGAAGGCTGTGCAGATCCGTGCGAGAGGCTGAGGCTGCATGAGATCAGGATCGAGGAGCCAGAATCGAGCTTGTAAGTTGCGACCCAACCGATCCTTTGGCTTCTGCTCAGCGTCACTTACCATTTCCGCGCTAGATTGCGCCAGAGACTGATCTGCAGCTTTTCGCGCAGGATGAGGTACAGTCCCCGCACTCTGAACCAATCCATGTGTCGGTCCAGCTCGTCGAGCGCTGCAGCTGCCTGACCAGTCTTGAGGCAGAAGGTCAGTCTGCCATAGACGGGCGACAGATTGGCCGCGTCCAGCAAAGCAGGCTGCGGATATCTGCCCAAGATGAGGTATGTAGCCACAAGCGGGATCAAGATGGCCCTCTTGTTTTTCAGGTTTCGGAGCGTGCAATTGTCGAATGCCCAGCGCAGATGGGTCGATGCCTGGTCGTTGCAAGGTCAGAGGAGATCAAGAAAGATTTTAGTCAAGATGAGGGCGTCGAATTGATACTCGGACACAACTTACGGCTCGAATGTTGTGCTGGAAGAGACGCAAGCGCCCGAGGTAGTATCGATAAGTGACGCGATCCGCTTTCGAGTAACATTGCTCTCCTGAATCGTCGCTGATGCCACTGTTGCGTGCAAAGGTGCGATTCACTTTGAGCGCATTTTCGACGCTGCCCAGCACCGTTTCGCATAGACGAGTATTGTTGAGCTTGAAATAAGCCTTGAAGCTGAGGTTGGCCAGCATGAGCACGGCGGCACGTTTGGTCTCGGAGCCTAAAGCCTGCGATCGATCGTTGCCGGCCATACCGGCTGCCTTGGAGAGCCTTCCTGCTGCGTCGGTGGTCTTGCGCTTACGGACCGCATCCGTACGCTGATCTACGGCCATAGCGAGGGTGACCAGGCTGGAGGCGAAGAAGCGGAGGCTCGAGATGAACCACGTGGTGTCCGGCAGCGAGAAGAAGGTGGAAGCGCGCGAGTAGACCAGCGCCCATGCATCGTATGCTCGATCCCAATCGGTGGGATGCGGGGGCTCTGTGGCTGGCGAAGCGTATTGTAAAGGAGCCTGGTCGCGAACGTAAGACAGAAAGTCGGCGACGAGCGTCTGGAAGCGATCCGAGTCGGTAGGTGCGGAGGATACTGGAATCTGACCGAGAACCCAAGCGGAGAGATCGCGTCGCAGCTGTCGCAGTACATCGAGACAAAGACAAAGGGTAGGTTGAGTATCAGCAGGGGCTCCTCCATGCTCAGAGAAAGAAGCCGAACACTTACGTCCTTGTTCAGATCGGCCTGCAAAGCAGAAAAGGTGGTGGGGTCCAGGCGGAAGGCGGCGAGGAGAGAACGAGAATCCTGGGTATAGTAGGCGGCCTTGATAGACGCTACATGCTGCTGCAAAGCAGCCATAGCGGAGAGCCTGTTTCGTCACACGCCCGTGTGTGCTGCTGCTCGACGTCGACGGCGCTTTGATGGGTGAATGGTGTGCTTCGTGGTAGCGGTGCACAACGGCAAAGGTGGAGGCTTCGCTGGCCCAAGCTTCTCAAGGACCCTTGTTTTCGCGCTCGCCCGATCCTGGTTCTCCTCAGTCCGATTTGTCTCAGTGAGCGAGCGGCTGTTGTTCGGTTCCGCCTGCAGCTCACTTTGCAAGGAAAAAGCGCGTACTGTAAAGCTGTTGCAGAACCAACCATCCTTTGTCAGCCAGCCAGCCTCACTCTCTGTCGACCGCGTCTTGAGCCAAAGCTTCAAAATCGAAAATTCGGCAGAGTGTGCAAAAGCAAAGCTCAGCAGGCGAGCAAGCAGCATAAGTTACGCGCAAGACCGATTTTGTCGGTCGACCTTGGCTCGCCCTTTTTGGAGCAGAGAGCGGCAGCAGAGCCAGCAAGCGAAAGCACACTCTCTCTACGCAGTTGAGAAGGGTCAGGCGGGCCAGTCCAGAGAACGCTTTCGCCCGTCTTTGCCTTTCCGCAACGCGAGCCAAAAAACAGGGAAGGCCCTTGCTCTTGGCTGCCTCGTCGCTCGTGCAAGCTGCTCTCAGCTCCCCATCCTCAACTCGTCTGGGACGACCTCGCCACCACCTCTCGACTCGATTCGGTCCGCGCGAACGGCTCGTGCAACGTACTTCGCCTACAGTAACAGCCTCGACTTGCAAACGCCGTCGTCCTTCAACTTCAGAGGTATTCAAATCTCATCGAAAGCCTGGCATCTCGGTCGACTTGGTCTCATCCACATCTGGAGTCCCGCACCGCATCGCCTCTGCGCATTTTCCAGTCAAGAATCGCTCTGACAACGACTCTCAGCTCGAGCTTCATACCTGGAACAGCGTGCTTGGTCGTCTCGTTTGCTGATTCCACCGGCATAGGCTACATGGTCACCAATACCGACCTTCCTCTCTCCAGCGACACCCACATATGAGCCAGGAACGGGCAGGAGAGGTGGCGGCCGCCAGTCCTCCTCCTTCCGAACAAAATGCGGCCACCAATGCTGCTCAGCATGTCAGCCCTTCCGACGTAGACCACACGTCAACAGCATCCATTCAACAAGCCGTCTCCACAGACCAAACTCCGATACTCGACCATCCACCAACAGATGAAGCATCCAACTCTGCAATCCCCATCTCGGGATCGGAGCGTGACGTCGAGGCCTTGACCGCCTTGCACGACCGCACCGAACACACCTCGGACAGCAATGCTCTCAACACGGCAGCGATCAACTCGGCGGCAACAGCAGCAGCATCCTCCTCACCTCAGGTGGCCGGCATGCCCATCAAAAAGTTCACCTCGCTCAATGTCAACAAGCGTTTCCTCGAAAAAGCTGCGCCCACCACCTCGGTCGCCTCGCCTGCCGCTCTCAAGATTGGCACGTCCGTCTCGCCGCTGCCCTCTCATCGTCTCTCGTCGCCGTCCGCCACCTCACGCCTGACCTCTGCAAAGCTTTCCAGTGTTCCCAAACCTCAGCCTGCAGGTTGGGCCACCAACAAGCAGGCCACACCCACACCCGCTCCAAAGTCGACTCCGTCCTCCCAAACCCCAGCAGCCTCCGAGTCGACGCCCGTCTCTGCCCCCGCTACAGACGCGACACCCGCCGCCACTGGCCCTTCTACCGATCCTCTGCCGTCTGAGGCATCCACACCTCTGCCCAAACCAGCGCCGAGTCCCAAGCCAGCCAATTTGCCAGCAGCGCCGACTTCCAACGGACCCGCCAATCTCGCCACTACCCAAGCTCCTGCTGCCGCTGCTCCCTCGCCGCGACTCGTCAGCATGGGCAGAGAATCGCCAAGACCGGGCTCTGCCGGTCTCGACAGCGGCTCCGGCCACGGCAGAGCCAGTCCAGGCCTTCGCAATGCAGCACTTGGTTCTTCCTTGCGTGCTCCCAGTCCAGCCAATGTTAGCCGTGCCCCTTGGGCGGGCGTCAAGTCCGGCCTGTCTCCCAATCCTCCCGCCACGCGAGGCAGCAAACTTTCCGACTTCCCCACAGCAGCCGAAGCCGCAAAGGCAAAGCAGGAGCAGGAAGAAAGGGCAGCAGCAGCCGCTGCACGCGAGGCCGCCAAACAGCAGGCCGCTCTTCAGGCGCTCGATCGCTTCAGAGGCACTTCTCTCGGTTCAGGAAAGCATTGGGATGAGATGGAGGACGAAGACGGCGGCTTCCTCGGCGAAGTCGTCGAATTTGGCGATGGATCCCAGTACAAGATTCCCGCCTCCAACGATGGCTCACGCGCCGCTGGTGATGAAGGTCCACCCGTCTCTAAGGAGGACCGCTTCAGGGATGTCAGCCATGACCGCAGCTGGCCCCAGCGCAACCTCGCCCGGCCTGCCGCCGCCAATCCCAACGACCGTCCCAGACCAGCTGCTGGCCAGCCGGCCGCGGCGTGGGGTCCTTTGAAGAACCGCGAGATGGCCGCATCCGCTTCCAGCGAGGCTACGCCGACGCCGACGCAAACGCAGACACAGACGCAGACACAGACCTCATATCGTCCGTCGCGCTCAGAGCAAAGAGCAGAAAAGCTCATCATCCCCACCATCGGTGCTTCGGTTTCGCTGCGATCTCCGATCGAAAGCAGAGAACCGGCCGGATACTCGTACGGCCGCGAACGCCGCCCAGCAGGCGGCGCAGCGCCATATGGCACCCGACCCGACCAGAGTGGTGCTCCCCCGGCTGCTCAGGCTGCATCTACGCAGGCCGCAAGAGCTTGGGGTCCGCTGGCTCAGCGACAAGCTTCTCTCAACCCTGGATCTGCTCCACCAGCGAGCGCTCCGCCCAAACCATCCGCCCCTGCCGACCCGAGTCCAGCACCCGCATCTGCAGCCCTTTCAACAGCTCCCGAGGCACAAAAGCCTCCCGCATCGCTGCCTCCTGTCCAACAGCAGCAGCAGCAGCCGCCATCCGATGTCCCGCGCCCCGCACCGCAGACCATCCGAGAGAGAGCCACCGCACCAATCCGAGAAGTGCAGCCTCCAACAGCTGGTCTTCCCGCCACCAATGGCCGTCCTCTGCCTCCTCACCTTCTCGTCTCAGGCTCTGCAGACGGCCGTCCGCCCGCACCCACCAACAGGCCCTTGCCGCCCCACCTGGCGCAAAACCTGCGTCCTGCCGCTCCTGCTCAATCGGCCGACACCCTTGGTCGCAAGACGTCTCACGCGTTCGAGGAGACACGACGCCCTCAGGCTGCCCCTGCGCCTGTTGCAGCGCAAATCGCCAACGTGCCAGCTCGAAACGCTTCAGGCACCGAAGTCGCTGCCGCCCAGTCTCAACAAGCGCCGCAAGTGCGCGAAGATGGAGGCGTTCGGGCGCCATGGGGTCCCAAAGCGATGGCTCAAGCGCGAGCACAGCCTGCTGCCGAGGCACCTGCGCCTCAACCTCCTACGCTGTTGAAGCGGCCTTCAGCCGATGCATCCGCAGCGGCAACCGACGAGGACGTGCACGCTTCCATCGAGCGCGCCCGTAAGCGCCGAGAGGAAGAAGAGCAAGCGCGATTGGCTGAGAGGGAACGCGCACGCCAGAAGGCGCTCGCAATCGAGGAAAGGATCCGGGCTGCTGAGCAGCAGAAGGAGGCTGACGCGCAGAGAGCCGCTCAGAGGCGAGCGGACGAAGCAGCCAATGCCGCCGCCGCCGCTTCCGCTGCCGTCGCCCAGCCTGCAGCTCCATCGCTCAGGAAGCCTGGTCCAGCCGACAGCGCCTCATCGTGGAGGACGGCGCGCCCAGAGAGTTCCGCAGCGGATAGCTTGCCAGCGAGGTCACGTCAGCAGCAGGTACCAGCCGTCCCGGCGGATCACGCCAGCGCCCCGTCGGATCCAGCTTCCACCGAGCAGACGCGCAACGGAAGAGTTGTTCCGTCGCAGCGTGGACCTCGAGGTGCGGACGAACGCCTCCCATCTCGACCAGAGCAGCGAGACCAGAGGACTCCGCAGTCCAGGGACGAGCAATGGCAGAGACGTGCACCTCTTCCCGAAAAGATCTCTCAGCCGGGTCTGCAACGCCCCGGTGGGGAAGCAAGACCCGCCGAATTTGCCACCAAGCCTGACGTCGCCGACGTGCCCAGAACTATCCTCTCGAGGCCCGCCAAATCACCTCCCGCTGCATCTGCAGCTGCGCCGGTGGAAACGCGCATTCAACGCGCCGTGCCTCCTCAAAGCGCAGATGCGAGGTCGCACAGGAACGACGCAATCGCCGCTGATCGACCTGCTACCAAGACCTCGTCTGCTTTGAAACCTAGAGAAGCAGCGACGCAAGAAAAGTCGCCTCGTGCTGCTGCTCCTTCAGCTCCGAAGGCCGTCGCAGTGCCCGTCGCGGCGCCGGCTCCCGTGCGACTGTACCCCGTCGTACCCATGGAAGCTGTCGAGACAAGGCAGGAAGCCGCTCAGGACGCACCTCCTGCCTGGAACCGCTTTGTGGTGCACTTGAAGGCTTCACGCACACGACCAAAGCTCAATCGCTTCCAGCAGAAGCAGCTCTTCGCCCGACTTGTCGCCATGAAGGCGCCCGGACGAGCCGTCTACCCGCTCACCTGGGACCCGCCCCTGGCGCATCTCTCTTTCAAGACGCTCTCTCGCGACGACCAGCTGTTCCCCAAGCGATACCACCGCGGCACTGTCATCGCTCCCGTCAAGCTTCCATTACGAGTGCTGCCGCGAGGCCTTCCCTCGATCGTTCCTCACGTCCTTTCGCAGGGCGCAAACGCCGGCTCGAGGAAGCAGGCTCGTTTCGATCTCACTCCGCACTGGTCAGAGGGCCAGCGTGTGCCTGGGCTCGGCAACGGATTCGACACCGAGCCACAGACGTCGAGCTTGTCGCCAGCAGGCCAGATCCAAGTCCGCTTGCCCGGACATCACGCTACCGTCGTTCAGCCTCACGCCGCTGATGGCATGCAGGCTGCTACGTCAGCTGTGGGACGCCGAAACCATCACGTCGATGCGACCACTGACGCCATCATCGGCGAAGTGCTTTCATCCGGCGCATCCCAGTCTGTGTTTGATGATCGTAGCAGGTCCGCTTTCCAGGCTGCAGCCGCACCTGGCTCCTTGGGCCCGCTCGACTATCCACAGAACGGATACTCTTCCGAAGCCTTCGGTTCGCACCACACCGCAGGTGGCTACCGAGCCAAGGGACGTCGTGGATCGAACGCTGCTGTTGCTTTTTACGACGATCGTCAAGTCAGCACGCCTTCTCCTGTCTCGTTCATGGTCAACAGCGAGATCAAAGCGGATGCTGCCGGAGGAGCGCGCGGCAGCCTGTCGCCGTTTGCTATTCCGGGCTCTACACGAGCCTCGCAAGCGCAGACGCCCGCCAGCGGAGGATCGGTGCTGCCGTCTCCCAGCTTGTCTACGCAAGGAACGTGGGGACAGAGCTCGCTCACCTTCCCCGTCCTCGAGACTCGCTCTTCGAACTTGGCCGATCGCGACCACATCAAGAGTGTGTGGTCGCTCACCACCAACTCGCACGCCGGCGAGATGCAGAACTCGCTCAAGGACATTGGCGACGACTTTTTGCCTTCCGCTCTGCCCATGAGCGTGCACGACTTCCGTACGGACGATGGGCACGCGAGAGTCGCGCACGAGGATGGCGACACCTGGGCTCCTTCCGCCTTTGGCCGCTTCCAGCAGTACGGCCGCAGTCAGCACGACATGGGCTCGAACTCGCGCGACCTTTCTCCCGTGGCCAACCGATCCAACGGCTTTGATCCCACCTCGCGCAGCCCCGCTTTGGGCATGGACGCCTCTGCTGTCGCTGGCGCTCGCGCTCGCGAGAATGGCCAGCACTACCAGTCCGTCTCGCAGCAGGCTTCGAACGCCTACTCGCCTCTGAACGGCGGTGGCTACGCTCACCACCAGACGTCCTCGTACTCGCCTCAGGAGCGACAGCAGGACGGAGGAAATGGGTTGAGCCAGAGCGCCTTTGGAGCCTTTGGTGGGTACAGCAGCGGCGCGTCGGGTAACAGCAGCAGCCACATGTCGAGCATGACGACCGACTCGCTCTACACGTCCAACTACAGCGGAGGCTCCATGACGCCCAACTGTCAGACGTACGGACAGCATGGCTCGCATGCCTCGACTGCACGCTCTGCGCCCGGATCGCCGTACAGCGGCGTGAGCCGCCACTCGAACAACCTCACGAGCGGGCTGTCTGGCTACTCGCTCTTCTCTGCGGGCGGCAGTGGGACGTCGGGCAGCAATGTTGGTGCGAGGAGCTCGCAGGCTGGCAATGGGCTGGACGCGCTTGGTGTGCTCGACGATGCTTCGTTCGGCTCGGGCAGGAGCCAGTTCTACGGCGCTCGAGGCTATGCATCACAGCAACAGCAACAGCAGCAGCAGCAGTCGCAATCGCAGTCGCAGTCGCAAAGCCAGCAGAGCTCTTCTGGTCTTTCGGGCAAGTGGCCCTCGTCGACGGCGGGTGCCGGATCTACGAACAGCAGCAGCATCAACGTGGCAGGAAGCGTGCTGCGTCCTGCCGCGAGCGTGTTCAACCCGTCCAAGTATTCGGTGCAGCAGCAGCAGCGTGCTTCGCAACCGCAGTCGCAGAGCCAGCAGGCGCGACTCGGCCAGCACACCTCGCCCTCGACGCAGCAGCAGCAGCAGCATCAGCAGCATCAGCAGCATCAGCAGCATCAGCACCACGCTGCCCACCACAACCAGGCGGCTGACTACTCGCTTGACGCCGCTTCGAGCAGCAACAGCGCTGGCCCGATCGACCAGCGCGAAGCCGGGTACGGCAGCAATGCCGGTGGCGCAGCGTATGGCGCTGGGTATGGTGCCTTTTCGTCGAGCTCTGGGTTGTGGTAGACTGGTGTGTCAGTTGGTTGATTGGAAAGAACATGTTTTTTGGGCCTTGACTTGACTGTGTGTGCAGCGTGCGTGACGAGGGGAGAGTCCGTCAAGTGGCGCAGAGAGTGCACGCCAAGAGAGGATGCCGATGAGGACAAACACAGATTTCGTGCGTCAAAGAAGGCGCAACGTGAAGGCTGCAGCCTCGAGGCGGCCGACTCGCGTCCTCGTGCAGGCGTTGGCGGTGCGTTCATCGCTCAACTCTTGCTCACCAGCTTTGCGTTGGGAAGGAGTGGAGCTCCTCTCGCATGAACTGCACAGCATCTTGGATGCTGAGATGCGCGCCATCCTGCTTGCACTTTAGTCGTGCTTGGCAGGCGTGCAGAGAAGGAGTCGCTCTACTGGAAGAGAGTCGACATCTTCAGCGACTCACAAGCCTCGCTGCAGCGCCTCCAGCAGTCGTGGTGCAAGGATCGCAAGGGCTTGCAGTCGGTTTGCCAGGAGATCAAGGCACTCGTTCAGCTGCTGTGGGATACACATTGCACAGAGGTGCACGTCTGGTGGGTTGCCAGGTCACGGCGGTGTGCCAGGTGACGAGGAGGTGGACTTGCTCGCCAAGCAGGCAGCTGAATTGGCTGCGTGCCCTTCTCAGCCTTTGCCTAGTGGACCTGCCTCGCTCTCCGTCGTCAAGGCTCGTGCTACAACCTCTATCACTGCGGTCGAGGCTGTCTGTTGGACACACCTTGCGGCGCAAAGTATCCAGGCAACGCGCTTTGCCTTCTCCAAGGACAATGCGCGAGCTTACACTGGTCTGCCGGGTACACTTGTGAAGCTCATCCTGCAGTTCCGATCAGCGACTCTGCCGACAGGCGATTACGGAGCGCACTGGCTGTCCGTGCTCGCCTGACGTCGTCACCACGCGTGATCATCTCCTCCTTCACTGTCCTTCTCTGCGTCTTGTTCGCAGTGCAGTCACCAGGTTCTTGGAGCCGTCCGAGGCAAGGTCACACAGCGCCATCCTGCAAGGTGGCAAGTTCCAGCCGGCAGAGCAGCGCGCTGCTTATCTGCAGGCATTGGAAAAGCTGCTCTTTGAAGGGTATGCTATCCTTGCGAGATCCTTTCCAGATCGCGATCGCGGCACAAGGGTGGCTGAGCTAGTGCACAGCCCTTCACCTTCTCCAGTAGCTGGCTCACCTCAGCCGGTGGTCCGTCATGTGTTTGACCTCACAGGCGCCGACAGCAGCTTGGAGTCGAGCAGCGCCACTTCAAGCCGCCTTCTGCAGCGTGCGTTGCCCAGCCCTGTGCCTGCTCGCCCCCAGCTGCCGTTGCCCGTCGGCGCCACCGTCGTGCACCTCACAGCCCTCTCCGCCTCCCACTTTCGCGCCCCGGCTATCCATTTCCACCGCACACCGCACACCCCGCATCTCACACACACACCGAACCGCAAAACGTCAAAGGCTCGATTCATACACTCGTCAAGAATAGCATAAAGCGTGGTATAGGACGTCGTAACATCAAAAACGTCAAGTCGTCAGAAGCGAGCACAGCGATCTATTCGAATCACGAGCGGGGCACGTGCTCTGCCGAGCTGCCGCCCTCGGACGTGGGGGTCGCCGAGGCGTCCTCGGTGGCCAGGTTGGTCTGGTCGGCGTGCTTGGCGCCATTGTTGCCCTTCTCGAGGTCGTTGGTGCCGGCGTCCGAGACAATGTCCACGTCGTCGTTGATGAGGTTGCCCTGCTTGTCGTACCGCCTGGGCGTGACCTTTTCCTTTCGCACCACATCGTACGGGTTGATTTTGCTCGAGTGGGCAAAGATCGCCGACATCTCCTCCAGCGATCGACCGGCCGTCTCGGGGAAAATGAAGAACGTCGTAACGAGAATGACGAAGTTGAGCACTGCAAAGACCAAATATGTCTTCCAGCCGATGGCCTCAAAAGATACCGGAGTCACCATTACGACCATGAAGTTAAAGAGCCAGTTGGCACTGGTCGAGATACCGTTAGCCTGGGCGCGGATGGCGAGCGGGGTGATCTCGGCGGGGTAGAGCCACGTCATGCCGAGCCAGCCCCAGGCGAACGAGGTGTTGAAGAGGAAGTAGAAGACGACCGAGGCGATGGGAGGACCGCTGCCCGAGTTCTTGATGCTGGGAACGTCGAGGACGGCGAGGACGATCATGCAGATACACTGGCCAGCGGCACCACCGAGCATGAGGGGGCGACGACCCATCTTCTCGATGAAGAACACGGCGGCCCACGAGGCGAGGAAGTACTCGGTACCGTTGGCGGCGGCGAGGATGCGCGACTTGATGTCCGAGAAGCCGAGGCTCTCCTGCAGCGTCTTGCCGATGTAGTAGGTGATGAGGTTGATACCGGAGATCTGCTGGAACATCTGCGAGATAAAGCCGAGGACAGTGCGGTGGAAGTTGCGTTCGGGGCCGTTGGTGAAGAGATCAGAGATGCGGGTGGTCTTGGCAGCGACGAGCGACGCCTCGATCTCGCGGAGCTTCTTGCCGACCATGGGGTCGTCGACGGGGACGTTGTCGAGGGCGGCGACGACGCATCGTGCCTCCTCCTCGCGGCCCTTGAGCATGAGCCAACGAGGCGACTCTGGCAGGAAAGCGGTGACAAAGGTAGGCAGGATGAGGACGAGCTGGAGCGCCAGAGGCACTCGCCACGAGGCCGAGCTGGGCTCGAGGAAGAAGCAGCCAAAGTCGATCCAGTAAGCCATGCAGATACCACCGGTGATCATGGCACCCTCGACCATGATGAGCATGCCTCGCTTATGAGGCGGCGAGCATTCACTCTGCCACACAGGGATGGTCGCGGTGTGCATGCCGTTTCCGATGCCGAGGATGACACGGAAGACAAAGAGCTGGGCGAGACTGTACGAGGCAGTGCAGCCGATGGCACCGACGGCCATGATGATGGATCCGATCCAGACGTTGGCCCTGCGACCGAGCAGATTACCAAAGTAGAGCATGGAAATGGCACCGACAAAGCAGCCGAGCTCGTAGACACCCGTGACGAGACCCTGGAGCGTAGCGGCATTGGACGTGGCGCTGGCGCCGCTGGTGTTGATCTGCGGGAACTGCTGGTTCCAGGAGGGAAGCGTGTAGAGCGAGCCAAGCACACCCTGGTCGTAACCGAACAAGAGGAAACCGGCCGAAGCAGCGAATCCGATGGCCCAGTTGAGCTTGATACCGCGAAGACCGAGGAAGGTCGGGACCATGTCGGTCTCCGGCCTTCCCTCCTTCATGCCCAGAAGACCCATGATTGTAGGGCTAAGGGGAAGATGGTGTTGGGGGGAGATGGTAGGAGTGAGGGAGAACGAAAGGATGAAGAAGGATGTGAAGAAAGAAGAAAATTTGCTGAACGAGCGTTGCGTGATGGCAAAGAGGGAAGGTGGGGGTGGCAGGGACGACGGGTTGTCACGGATGCAGCTCGTCTTTATATCACTCGAGCACAAGATGTGACTTTGGAGGGGCCAAAAGGCAGAGTCTATCGAGCGTCACCCTGAATGAAAATCGAGGTGAGCAGGCGGCTAGTGCGGGAGCAGAGGCACAGCGCCAGAGACGAGAGGCAGAGCTGCGGTGCTGCGGTGCTGCGGTGCTACTCCGCAAATGAGGTTGCAGGGGCCCAACAGCAGCGCGCGGCGTGTCAACAGAGGTGCAGGTCGAGATGAGGCAGTTGCGTTTGCATTCGCGGGCGTCGTGTCTGAGCGTCCGAAGCGACATTACAGCGCATCGCAGCTGAGACGACGGTCAACCATCCGACAGCGGTGGTGACGATGCCAAAGTAGGGAAAAAAAAAACGACAGTGTCAAACGACGATGCGCCTGAGCTGCAAGGACAATTTAGCCGAATGGGGGGCCAAGCAGAAGCCAGAGACAGCGAGGACACACTGTAAACACGCCGCTTTCGCCGTTTGCTCTCTGCGACACAATGCGGAGTTGCGCGCGCAGACAGACAGACAGACAGACACACCGACCGGCCTTTCCGGAGCTCTGTTTGAAACCCACCATTTGAACGACTTCACGCCTGCTTCTTGGCTCACCGACAGAAGGGCATCGGGCAATCCGTCTGAGTTGCTTGCTTCACCTTTGACATCATGCATCGCCCTTCCGCACACACCGACTGGCTGACCTTGAATTCCAACTTAAGCGCCTTCACCTGCCTAGCGGACGTTGAAAAAAAAAAGGTCGTCGATCCGTCACCGGGTCGCTGAGACGGATGGCTGGGCGAATCGTCCGTTGGAAACTTCAAGGTGGGGGGAAGAGAGGCACATGCATAGCGCTACAGCACTTGGGCGTCGACACACAGACGGTCTGCGCTGCGAAAACAGAGGCGCGGGGATGCGTGTCGAAACCGCCTCGTCGTCCTTGGTGGAAATGCCGGTGACCAAGAGCCCGCAGCTGCAGCCGCTGCCCCCCGACTCGAAAATCGCCTGGCTTCCATTTCTGCGCCTCTCTTCTTCTTTTTACCCCGAGAAGCCTTCTTTTTGTGCATGCTCCGCAAGGGGTACAAGAACGACTGACGATATTCCCCGCTCTTGTTGTTGTCAGCAGCTTGCTAGGTCGTATCGTGGGCGCGGGTCGACACATGCCACGCCTCGACTAGCTCAGGTTCCTGGTGCTTCTCACTCCCACGCGTGCGTCTGCCGATAGCGCTAACCCAAAATGAGGCATGCGAGCTGCGAAAAACCCTTGACTCTCTCGAGTTTCACTTTTTAAAAATAAAAACAAGGCGAGGCACCAGGCCAGTGTCTCTTTTTTCACCATCCGAGTTGGAAGACACGGAGACTTTGAGGCCAAATGACGTTGTCAAAATTCCACTCCGCTCCCGCCTTAGACGGCAGATTTTGCGATGGCCGATTCGAAAGCTCGTGCAAACGCCGCATCCTGCTCGACATCGTCAATGTACGTCCTTGGCGTTTCACGCTGTCCCTTTGTGTTGCAGACGATGCGTTCCTACATCTTCGGATTTGAAGGGCTAGCGTTGAGGCACCGCAGTCAAAGGCGACCATGAAGCAAGGGAAAGGGTCAAGATTGCAAAGTACTCGAGCGTCTAGCTAGGGCGGAAGCCTATGCCCCGCAAACAACCAGGAACGCTGCACTTGGAGAAGAGATTCGCTTGTGCCGCTTTCTCAGCTCGCTAACATGGTGAGCAGCTTTTGATTCGACTCGTCTTTCGTTGAAAACACAGTCATTGTTGACCGTATGAAGGGGCCACTTCAGCTGATCGAGGGTCGAGTGCGGGGAAGCGGGGGTGCAAAGAAGAAAATATTGTAAGGAGAGCGTTGTGCGCGCGCGCGTCTTTTGCGTCCGTAGGAGCTTCTGTTCCCACGCTCCCCCGTCTCTCGCTTCATGCCACGCTCGCTGTTTTCGAGGTGCCGAGAAGTCCTTGTCCCAGCTTATGGAGCCGCGTGCCTCGTCGCATTCACTCTCATCGTGTGACTGTGGGAACGAGCGTCGGTCCTCTTCGGACTTGCCGGCGCGCCAACCCTGTTTTTTCTTTCTGCGGGACACTTTCTTAGGAGTGGTGGCGTCCTCGACGGTCGCTTCTTTAATCATCGACTCTTTGCAACTGTGGTACATTGAGGTCGCCACGCCCTCCAAAGAGGAAAGAGGAAAGCGTGGCTGCAAGCGAAGAGGTTCCTGAAACCTCACAGGGTGGCTCGCCAGAAGCCGGCCATGCTACGGCATCGTTCGCTTACCTCTCTTTGCCGAGTTGGGTGGCTACCAACCATCAGTCTGCGCGTCTCTCACCACCAGCTGAACGAAGAGCACCAAACAGGGTCCTTGTCTTGTACCAGCATCCAGCAATCTGCGTTCTTGTCTGGTTTTTGAGCTCCGATGCCACACCGAATAATTCGCCTTTTGGCGGATTTCCAATCCCAACGAATCGCCGCGTCCGTCCATGTCGATGACGTCGTAGCGCGTTTGCCAAGCTCCTCGCCCGATCTTGCACGTCTGCACACCCGAAACCACACCGGGAACCTGTCGACGCGATCCACGATCGACAAACATGTCGCGCGGCTTCGGCATCGGCGTATATTGTCGCCGTTTTGCGGCGGCTAATCTTTTGAGGTGACATCGGATTTGGCCGGCAAAGCACGCCGAAAAGGAGACCATCGTGGTGGAAGCAAGTCAGATGGATTTGATTAAGCTCGATTGACTTTTGTTCAAAGTCTTTCTGAGCTTCTGAGCGATCTGACACTTGAACAGAGCGGCCACTGAGGTGGTGTCAAGATTCTATTCAAGGAAGCCAAGTGACATGAAACAAAGAAGTAGACGAATGCAAAACTAAAGCGAGAGAATGAAGCGATGAAAGCAGTCTTGGGAGTGTGTGCCTGGTCAGTCCCAGGCTGGTATCGATGAAAGAGAAAAAGATCAAGTCCACCAGTTGCGACCAGGTCTCTTGTACTGGTTCTCCAGCAAGTTCTGCATCTCATTCTGCCGCTGCTTTCCCAACGTCACCACCGCCTCGCTCGTATCCAGACTCGTCACCACCGTCTCCACGTTCGGCTTGCCCGGCTGCGCAGCGTTCGGCTTGCCATCAAACCTGTCCTGCATCCACCTGATCGCCATGGGGCAGCCGGTGAAGCACAGCACAATGTGAGCGGACAGCGTATCGCGCACGTAATCGATGCACGCGCCCTGGGAGCTCCACGCGACCACGAGGTCGTCGGTCGTCTTGAACGGCACCACCTCGTCGTGCAGCGACTGGTAGATCTGGCAGGCTACAGTGGGTACGAGCTTGTTGGCTCCCATCTTGTTCTCGGCGAGGATCTGGGCGGGTACTGTTGCCGTCAGCAGGTCGGGCGTGTCGAAGTAGGTGCCGAGCACGTCCTTTTCGAACGAGTGCGCCATGATGACGCCGAAGCTCTTGGTGAGCGCCATTTGGAGTGCGGCACTGCCGGTCTTGTTGGCGTGCTGGTCGAGCCAGTCGTTGAGGTCCGTGTAGGCGTTGGCGAGGCCGCGCATGACGCCGACGATCAGTCCGGCGCCGATGCCCTTGTTCGTGTGCTCGGCGATGGCTTTCAGGTCGTTCGGCAGCCCTCCCATGCTGGCTCCGACCAGCAGCGGTGTGAGGTCCGGCGCGTACGACGGCTGCAGCTGCGCTGCCCATCCGACCGCGAGCGCTCCGCCCGAGTAGCCCCACAGCGCGACCTTAGCCTGGCGGCTGCCACTCGCATCCACGGGCACACCCATCGGCTCAAAGTTGAGCGCCGCCCGGATCGCGTCCAAGAACGCATACCCGGACTGGTACCCCGCGCCGAACGCACACGTCTCGGACTCGTAGTCCGGCACGATCGTAATCCACCCGCGATCCAGCAGCGGCGCAATGAACACCTGCTCCGACGCCGCGCCCAGCGTGTAGTCGTTGCCCGCGCGCAGCGCGTAGCTCGTGCGGAAGTTTGTCCCCGCCGAATCGCACTTGGCGCCGTACGCCACGACGCGGTACTTGCCGTCGCTGTCCGGTACGGCCGTAGACGGCTTGAGGATGGTCAGCACCGTGACTTGCGGGGTCGTGCCATCTTGTGCTTTGGTCTTGTAGGCCACCTGCCAAGCTTGCAAGGGCGGGTTGTCGAAGCCGGGGAAGTAGACGACTTCTATCTGCCGCGAACGCAGGATGGCGCCGTTGGCGTGAGCGGAGAAGTCGTCGCTGCGCTCGAAGTAGAATGGGTCGTTCTCGGGGAGTGCGGTGCGGTCTTTCTTGGAGAACAGGCTGGGCGAGATGGAGAGATGAAATGTTGAATGAGTGTTGTAATGAGCTCCCTGAAGACCACAATGCTTGAAGACTCACTTTTTGAAGCTGGCAAAGCATCCCTGAACATCATTTGTCTGACCCATGGCGGCTATGAGGCGCCCTGCTGTGGAGAGTCGTTCCGGTTTTGATGACGGGGTTCCCTGAGCTGGCTTGGATGTGAAGATGGGATCAAGATACGACGCTGTCCGATTCGTGCTGTCTTTCCTAGAGCTTGGATATGGTGGTAGCAGCAAGACACTGTCGAAGAGATACACGATGAGAAAGAGAGGTAACACAACAACCGGCTTAGCAGTTTGCCCTTTTCAAGGAACCACGATGAAAGCAGATACGGCATGAATCACACGGAGCGGCTCCCACACTAGCGGTCCGTCGGCAAGTTGTTTCCGAAAACGGCAGGAAGCGGCGGCGTGAACAAAAGGTCCGCGTGCAGTCGCTACCTCCAGAGCACCGAGTCCAACAGTGCGGCACCTCTTGACCCTCGATCGCAGCATGATACTCTGATTCAGGGGCTTGCCTGCGTTGGATCGGAAACCAAAGCTAGCGCCTAACTTGGCTCGCTGGGAACTTCTCAGCGTGGTCCCTGTCATGCACAGCATCGATCCTGTCAAACAGTGGAAAATCAAAAATCGCGAACCACACGTTTTCAGCGCGGTTTAGAAGTCAGTTGAGCTTCTCGAGGCACGCGGTCAGAGCGTGTGCGCTGTGCGCTCTTGCAAGGGGAGCTGCGACCTTGCCTTCCTTTCTTGCGCAAGTGAGCAGCGAGCCGAGGCCGTGTTCGGGGCCTTTGGTGGAATGCATGATTGGGTCCGAAAGTGTTCGGGGCCCTTTGGAGGCTCCGGTTGTTGGTGCAAAGCCCCGACCACTTCGACCCCCAACGACGAGGCTCTTGCGGCGATGAGGGACCAGGCAAAGCTACAGTCACACCTTTAGCGTGCGATCCGAGTAGTGGTGCGGTGGAAGACAAAGGGGAGGAGAAGGTTTGCCCACGTTTGAATTTGTTACGCCTTGCATCCGAACAATCGAATCGCAAAACTTCTCGACTCGCCCGAAAGAAACTCGGCCGGTCGATAATCGTGGAAACCGGACCGCAGATCCTCACGCTCGAGAGAGAGAAGCTGCAGAGTGACATGATGGCCCAAGCACCTGGCCCAATCACACACACGCACCGCTGTGCTGTGACGGTCTTGATGCGAGTGGCATTTTTATCGATCGGTAATCTGCACTGCGTTGATTGCAAGCGCTTGATCTTCGCAACACCCGTTTGCTTCGCTTACCACCTCCATCACAACTCCCTTTTCTCTCCCACACACACCAGTCACAAAACAGTTTCAAAATGGCTCTCTACGTTGTTGGCGATGTTATCGAGTGTAAGTGGCTTTGATGCGGTGGTTGCGCTTTGGTGTCAATACGGGCCGTTGCGCTGACACTCTGTTTTCGATTCTCTCTACTTCTCTGCAGACCGACCTTTCGGCGGTGATGTCAAGTCGGGCAAGATCGACAAGATCGACGTCAAGACCGGCGGCCACGTAAGTAGCGCTGTTCTGCCTTTCGCTGTGACGGTGTATCATTCTGACATTTTGCTTCCCTGTTTCCTCTCTCTTTGGCAACACCAGGTCGACATCAAGTATCACGTCAACGGCGAGGAGATCATCTCGACCCAGATCATCGGCAAGAAGGCATAAACCTCTCGACGCACCTGTCTCTCCTTCGCTCTAATGCAAATCGCTTGTCTAGCGCAACGTTCCATCTCGACTGTACCGCGAGCCTCACACGGGTCACACATTCCACGCATGGATCAAAGATCAGGTTGTGATCAGCACAGTACACCGAGATACTTCAGGTAGAGGCCTCGGCAGTCGCATCGCTGGCAAGCCCCTCTTTGGACGACTTTGTGCGGCCGGACATGCGGCCCTGGACGTAGTCCTGCCCGACGATGCTGAGCGCGTTGGAGAGCACGTCGACGAGCGACTCTTCGACCCACTGGTTGTCCTCGAATGGGACATCGACTGAAGCGGAAAAAAATGAGAGGGCGAGTCAGCGACGGTGCAGTGCAGTGGGCGGAAATATGAGCTGCATGTGCGCGGGAATACTTACGCCAAGAAGTAGGCACGGCCTGCGAGACCGTCTTGTGGCTGAGCCCGTGCTGCGGGTCTCTGAGCAGGACCAAGAAGAAGAGCGACTTGTTGGCCTCTGCGCCCTCCCCGCCTTCACCCGGTGTATCGCCAGGCAGGTCGGCCAGACACGCCTGAATGCGCACAAACACCGGGCACGTCGTGATCGGCAACGCCGCAGCATCACCCGCCACCTTTGCCGGAGGAGCTGCGACCTCGTGCTGCTTGATGCACTCGTCCAAGTTGACTTTTGCGAGACGGAAAGCGGCAGGGAAGCCCTCGACGGCGTTCAAGTCGCGTTCCTGCTCTTGACCGGGAGAGGCGCTCTTGGGCTTGGAAGCGGGCGTCTCGATGTGCGCCTTGTTGACGATGAGCTGCTGCTCGGTGCCCGAGGAGTCGACCTGCTCCATGACCTTGGCGAGCACCTGGTAGGTGACGTCCGAGATGCCGTCGTAGCCGATCATGTCGTGGCTGAGCGTGACTTGGATGATCTCGTGTGCTGCGATGGGGGGCGCGACGGCGTTGACGATGTCGGTCCATCCGCGCTTGCCTACTTTGGTGACTTCCTCGCCCCATTTCTCCAGACCGGCCTCCTTGACGAAGCCACGAACGCCCTTGGCCAGATCCCAGCCCTTGGAGCCCAGCTCGCGAGCCTGCTCTGCCTGTGTCGGTGCCCTCTTCTCAAACTCCTGTCGCGCCTGATCGGCCAGTTTGGTAGCCTGCGAGAATAGAGAGCTTCCCCAGCCAGACCATCCGCCGCCGCCCGAGCCCGAGCTGGTCACGCTCGTCTCCGCTGCAGCCGTCTCCGAAGGCACAGAAGCAGCGCTAGCAGCAGCGGGGACTTCTGGAGCTGCTGTCGGCGTTGGCTCCGTCGTCGTCGTCGTCGTCGTCGTCGTCGTCGTCGTCTTTGCGCTCACCGGAGCGGGAGCGTCTTCCTTCTTGCGCAGCGATGCCCTGCTACTGGAAGCGGCCCTGCTCTGCACTAGACTGTCCAAATCATCCAGCAGGCTCTGCGCATCTTCGGGTGCCTTTTTCGATCCGGCTCCTGCAGCATCGTTCGAGGCGGCAGCTGCAGACGAGGGGGCGCTCTTGTCGGCGGATTTGCGAGGCGGTTTGGTGGGTTGTTCGGTGCCGAGACTGTCGAGGTCCGCAAGCAGATCGTCGACGTCCTTGCGGTTGCGACGGCTCATGTTGGGAGATGCAGCTGTAAGTGTAGATGAGCAGGCGCAGTCGAGGAGAGAAGGATGGTCCGAACGTGAGAGGCAAATTTGCAAAAGTCGAGTTGACACGCGCCTCAAGCTGAACTCACGTCTGCGAGCTGGCTGACGGCTGATCCGTGCTGCAAGGACCCTGAAATTGGTCCACTCCTCCGGATACCCCGCAACCTGCTCGCACACTCTCGACGTCCATCACATCCTGAACCAAACAAGCATCGGGCTGACCTCTTGTAGACAACGAGGTCAAGATGCCGGCACCCGCCTCGTCCAACGGCGCAGCCCGGGCGACACCCACCACCGACACCAAGCACTCGGTCACCACCCGCTTCCGCATCGTCCTGCTGTGGATCCTCTTCTCCGCAACCAACTACGGCTACGGCATCTCGGAGCTCAACGCACTCCAGCCCATCCTCACCTGCCAGTCCCGAGACCCCTCTGCACCGCAACGGCTCTCGCCACTCGCTACCGGCTGTATCGCGCTCAGCGAAAGCCAGTTCGGCCTCGTCACGGCGCTCTTCACGCTCGGCGGCCTCGTGTCGTCGTTCCTCATCTCGCCGCTGTCCAAGTCGCTCGGATGGGGCCGCAGGACGTGCATCACCGCCTCGGCGACCGCAGGCATCGTCGGCAGCTGTGTGCTAGCGCTCTCGTCCACCCTCCCCGGCCTCGGCGCGGGCAGGTTCATCCAAGGCATCGGCTCCGGGATCGGCGTCGTGATCGTGCCCATCTTCATCAACGAGATCTCGCCGCCTGCGCTCAAAGGATCCAACGGAGTGCTCAATCAGTTCTCTATTGTGATGGGCATCTTTATTGCGCAGGCGATCGGCGCGAGCTGGCTGGGCAGCGACGGGGTGTATTGGCGCGCGGTGCCGGTGGTGTCGGGCTTGGTGTCGGTGCTGCAGCTGGTGGGGTCGAGGACGGTTGGCGTCGAGTCGCCGGGGTGGCTGGAGGGCGAGGGGAGGAGTGGGTCGGCTATGGCTGCGAGTGATGCGGCGGATGAGGTGCGTGCGCTACTGTGGTCGCCCAAGGAGCTGCAGAGCTGGAAGGAGAGCCGCGGGTCCACGAGCGGACGCGGCGCCAACAACGGCGACGAAGAGAGGCAAGGCCTTCTCACCGACTCCACCACCAACCCCACCTCCGCCTCCGCAGACCAAACCACCAAAGTGGGCCTCAGCACGCTCTTCACCGACGCGCACATCCGGCGCGGCGCAACCCTCATCATCCTCACGCAGTTCGGCCAGCAGCTGAGCGGCATCAACGCCGTGCTCTACTACAGCGTCGGCATCCTCGGCGCCATCCTCCCGGCGCTCGCCGGAAGCATCGGCATCCTCATCACCGTCATCAACATCGTCATGACGTTCCCGCCCATCTACCTCATCGACGAGCACCGCGTCGGGCGCAGGACGCTCATGCTCGGCTCGGCGCTCGTCATGGCGCTTGCGTCCGCGCTGCTCGGCGCCGGCATCGTGGGCGGGTACAAGGGGCTCAGTGCCGTGTGCATGGTGCTGATGGTCGCTGGGTTCTCGTTTGGGCTGGGGCCGATCCCGTTTGTGATTCTGCCCGAGCTCGTGCCGCCCAGGGCTGTCTCGACGGCGACGTCGCTAGGGCTCACGCTCAACTGGACGGCCAACTTTGTCGTTGGCTCTGCGTTTTTGCCGGTCAAGAACTGGCTCGCGCAGTTCGACGCGAACCACACCGGCGGCGCCGTGTTCTGGATCTTCGCCGTCTCCAACTTGATCACCGCCCTCATCGTCGCCACTATGTACCGCTACAATCCCGAGTAGACCTCACTCACCTTGAACACCGGTGGCATGGACACGCAATCAACACATCTACACGCTCTGGATTGCAAATTCGAGTCGGTGGCACTGGTCACGCAAAGTAGTCCGACCTGCCGAGCGTGAAATCGTTGACCTCGGCGAGCAGATCGCCAAACTTGTGCTGGTCCTCAGACCACGTGTCCTGGTGCGTGCGCTTGAAGTCCGCCGCGCACTTGCGCACCGTGGTCGAGATGGGCACCGGGTCGTCCGTGTGCTGCGCCACCGTCTCGACGATCAGGCTCGGCATCCAGTCCGGCACGTCGTAGGGGAAGGCGGCGAGCAGCGCCGACGCGCCCAAGATGCCCGAATGCAGCTTGAGCAGCTGCTGGTCGTACTCTGCCTCGCCGCGTCGCGGGACGACGGTCGTCGAGACGACTTTGGTGAACCGGTTCTTGAGCGTCTTGATCAGCCGGCGCTGCGAGCAGCGCACGATGCCCGACAGCGTCGTCGCGGCCATCTCGCGCACCTCGAGGTGCTTGTCGCTGAGCAGCTCCAGCAGCAGCTCCACAATCGAGTTGACCAGCCTCTCGTCGAGGTAGAACAGGTTTTGGAAGTACATCACCTGCAGCACGGGCAGCGAGTCGAGGCGTGCACGCCACGAGTCGGTCGACGATCGCGTGACGTGCAGCAGCGTGTCGATCAGCTTGCCCGCATACTCCGACGTGAACGGATACGTCGACACCTTGGTCAGCACCGCGCGCGCGAGCACAGACAGCTCCTTGTTGTCGTGCAGCTCGAGCATCGCAAAGATGTCCGGGATGTACTGGATCACCTCGCCTGCCAGCGCGCTGTTGCGATGGTCGCCCATCGTCGTCGAGATCCACAGCAGCGCCGTCATGGCCGCTCGGTCGTACTGCGACGTGCCCTCCGCCGTCGGTTTCCGCTCGATTCGCCACTTGGCCAGCTGCTGCGACAGCACCTCCAACCGTCCGCTGTACAGCTCCGGTCGAGATAGCAGCGAGCCCTGCCCCGTGCTGCACGCATCCAGCATCAGCTCGACACTGCCAAACGACGGGTTGACCTGCAGCAGCTCCAGGTCGGCCAAGCTCTCGCTGATGACGCTCCTCACCTCTTGGAAGTGATTGTCGAAATTCTCCGAGTAGATCCGGATGAAATCGTCGGCGCCAAACGGTGCGAACTGCAGATTCATCGAGATCATCGCTCCGCGCAGCAGGTTCTGCGCCTTGGCCTGTTCCCACGGACTGGCCGTGCTGTTGTCCTTGCCGATATTGTCGCGAGCCGCCTGGATAATGTAGCGAACCAGCGGAAGCGCACGGCGCGGATCGCGAGCCTGCAGCATGTACTCGATGCACGTCTGCCACGCGGGCTGGCTGTCCGGCGTGCATCCTTCGAAAATCTTGGGCAGCAACGACTCGAGCCACGTCCACAGCGTCGCCTGGTCCTTCATGTTCCAATGCTTCGAGCCTCGGAAAACACCGCAGACGAGCTCGGATGCCGCTCGGTGGCGGTGGCGGTCCTTCTCGGCGATGAACTGCTCCGTGGTCGTTTGAATGAACGGCAGCAGCTCAACGCCAAAGATCTGGAAGATGGACTTGAGCAGAGTGACCGCGTCGTTGCCCGGATAGTCTCGATCCTTCTCCTGGGACAGGTGACGGCAGAACGACTGCCACCAGCTCTCTTGCGTGAGCTTGGCGCGCACAGCAGCGATGGCAGCTTGAGACTGGGTGTCCCAGTCAAACACCGTCCCATCGGCAGGCGGGGGATCGTAGAAGTCCTCCTCTTCGCCCCACACTAGCCAACCCTGAGATGGCTTGTCGCACAGCTTGCTCGTCGGCGTCAGCGGCTCGGCGAACGATGCAATGTACTGCTGCGTCCACTCGCTCGACACGGGCGTCGGCAGCCTTTCGGAGTGCTTGAGCGGATTCTTGCTCTGGCCGAGCAGCAGATCCTCGTCCGTCGGCGCGAGCGTGCGCAGCTTGATGTAGTACAGGATCTTGGTGACCGCCGCCTGGGCGCAGAAGCGCATCTTTGGATTCTCCGAGATCATCTGCTCGGCGAGGTAGGTGGCAGACTCGTCGCCGAGCGGCCGATCCTTGCGCACCAGCGCCCGCAGCAGCCGTGCCGCAAAGATGGAAAACGCCCAATGCGTCGTTTCCTTCTGAGCAAACTCCAAGGCTCTGCCCGTGAGCTCCTGGTGGACCTGGTCGATCCTCTCTAGACGACGGCGCCTCTTTGCTGCTACCGCCTCGATGAGCTCTGCGTTCGCGTTCTGCAAGTCGCCAGGCAGCGCCCGCTCCAGAATGTCGGCTGCTTCGTTGAGTGCGGGCGAGTCAACCTTGATCGTCAACGTCGAGGGCTCGGCAAAGCGGACGATAAAGTCGTTGATGATGCCGCGAATCAGCTTCTGGATCGACGGCTTGGAGTGATGCTGCGCATTTAGCAGACTCATGATGTACTCGGCGCTGAAGCGGGCGTCCGTGATGCAGAGATACGAAGCGCCCTTGCTGCCCAGCACGTACAAGGCGCCCTTCATGCGGTCGTCGGGCACGCCGGGCTGGATCGCCTCGATCAGCTTGGGCAAGCAGAGGATCCATGTGCCGTCGTAGACGCCGCCGATGACGTCCAACGTGTTCTGCGCCGTCTGTCGGATGCCGACGTAGTTGGACATGCAGAACTCGAGGATGTGCAGGATCAAGCTGTCCTTCAAGGGCGTTCGTTTGCGGTGGAAGCTGTTGAGCCTCGCTCGACTCGTGTTGTAGAAGGCAGCGCGGCGAATAAACAAAACACGAGGGAAAGCCTTCTGCTTGGCGTAGAGCTTGGAGATGTTGCGGAAGAAGCTGAGCGAGCGCATGTGGGCCTTGTAGTCCTCGCCGTTGTAGCTGTAGCAGGTCAAGTAGGTGCGGACCGACCGGACGAGCATCTTGACGCAGTCGATCTGATCCTCTGCGCCCGAGTTCTGCGTGCTCTGAGCGGCGAGCTGCAGAACCTCTCCGCATCGCAGCTTGAACGCAGCCACCTTCTTGTACCGCGCATCCTGACGGTCGGTCAAGCAAAAGTACGAGCGGAAGCGCGGCGGAACCTCTACGAATTCGGGCACCTCGTCGCCCAGGTCCATGGCCGGCTGTCCGCCTCCCACCTCGTCCTCTTCGATCAGACTGGGCATGCCGATGAGTCCCATGCGCAACACCATGAGATAGCGGCAAAAGTCGTTCGACCACGCCTTGTCCCTGGTGAGACCTTCCACCTGGAGTGCTTCCACCTTGTCCAAGGCCGGCACCACGATGCGGTCGAGCAGCTCGAGCGCCATGCTGATCTCGGCTTCCGAGGGCACGTGCCAGTTGATCTTGATGGCTTTCTCTTCGTACATCGTGCCCCAGAACAGATGCGAGCGCCGTGCGAATGCTTCGCTCTCCCACGTTTCTTGGTTGACGAATCGCTGCTCGAGCGGATAGACGGAGGTCAAGGAAGAGATGACCTTTTGCACCAGCTTGGCACCGAACGAGTAGCCTCGTTCGCTCTTGCAGTTGTCGGTGATGAGCTGCAGCACCGAGATCAAGTCGTCCTTGTATTCGAGCAGGTGCTCGCTTGGGCCGTTCAAGGCGCCCGTCAGCACGCTGAGATTCCAGTGCAGAGCAGCATCGCTTGGCGCCGGCAGACTGGTGCTTGTCGTTCGAGTCGAGCTTGCACCGTTGGCAAGCTCTGCACGGATGTTGGCGATGCACTGCGGCAGCAGCCTCTTGAGCACCATCTTGCTGTCGGCACGAGCAAAGCAGCCGACCAGCGAGCCGATGACGCGCACCGACGTGGCCGAGACGGTGGTGGCGCAGTAGCTTACGATCTTGTCAAACGACCTGTGCAGCAGGTACGGGCTCATGGCGCGACAGACACCGTCGGCAGCGGCCGTGACCATGTTGATGACCTGCTCTTCTGATTTGCCACCTGTGCGTCCGCCCTTGCCCTCCTCTGGCAGCGTCTCGAACAACGACAGCACTCGCTGGAAGAAGGCCGATGCCCAAGCCTCGAAATCGGCGGTGCTGATACGCAGCTGGTAATCTTCCTGCTCGGGCGACGCTGCGACGCCATCCTCTTCGGCAGACGTCGAAGGAGTGGGCGCATCCACTTTCAACGTTGGCTGCTCGGCGATGGGCTCGAACGCCTCTTCGTCGTCTGCATACGCCTCGGGCCTGGTCAAGTCATCGATGCGGATGGAGAGGGTGGACAGGAGCACAAACATGCAGGTGCTCATGGTCTTCATGGGGTCGTTGAGATCGATGCCGGGGATGCAGAGCTGCAAGAGCGGAAGCAGGTGTTTGCCACCGGCACGGTAGAGCTGGCGCGAGGTGAAGACGGGCGAGAGCGTCGAGAGCGCCGTGATGACGGCGTTGGTGCGGTGCGTCGTCTCGAGCGCCTCGAGCGAGTTGAAGGCGCGATCCAGCACAGCTGGGAAGACCATTTCAGGTGCCAGGATGGCCATGCGCTTCAAGCCAGCCTGAGACGCCGCGATGGTCAGCGGGTCCTTGGAGAACATGGAGAGCAGGCAGACGGTACGAAGGATCGAGACGATCTCGATCTTCATCTCGCTCGTGAGGCGGTACTGCTGCGGAGTCTTGCACTGCGGGCGTTCCTCCTCCTTGGCACGCTTGAGGAACTCAAACATGATCTGCTGCACCAAGTTGGACAGCGAGATCTGCCACATGCCCCAGTTGGAAGGGTGGAAGTAGCTCTCGGTAGCCTGGACGAACTTGGCAAGGTGGTCGAGCGCCTTGGATCCTGCAGGATACGTTGTGAGCGGTCGGCTCGACGAGGAACCGTTGGTAGGCGTGGGAGCGGACGACGTTGGCGCCGACTCGCTCGCACTCGGACCGTCCTTTGAGATGGAATAGGCAATGATCACAGCAAAGGAGCGGAGACGATCTGTGGGCTTCTTCATTTTCAGGGTGGACCCGGACGCTGCAGCATCGGCACCGCTTCGGACGCTGGCGGATTGAGCCATGAGCGCAGCATTGGCTGCTTTGGACGAGCCTACGGGAAGACCGGCCGACTTGAGGCACTTTGTCATGATGAGCGAGTACTGCTGCTCGGTGAAGATGCCGATATCGCTGAAGAGTCCGAGCTTCTCTGACGGGCTTTGCGTGCCCGACGACGGTGTCGAGTCGCTCGCTTCTGCTTGTTCGCCCTCTTGCATCTGCTCGTCATCATCTGCTTTCGGTGCAGCATTGACTCCAGGAGTTCGCGCTTCGGGTCGCAAGGTCGCCTCGGCCAGCGTCCCAGCCTTCCGTGCGGAGGAAGCTGAGCTTATGGATGGATCTGTGACATGCATCTCGGCGAGGCGGGCCAGCAGATCGAGCATCTGGTCGTCAAAGAGGGACGAGTTGAAGCTCTCCCACAGTCGGAACATGGTGGGCAACCATCGTTGCGGGTGACTGATGGGCAAAAAGTGGACGAGAAAAGCCTGGGTGGCGATGACCGAGTTGAGGTTGGAGCCGTCCATCTTGGGCAAGAAGGTGCGCAGCATGTCGTCTGCCTCGCTGGCGGGGAAGAAGCGCTGCGCAGTCTCTGCGAGGTCGAGGAGAACGTCGGCAATGTTGGTGAGGCCGGTCCTGCGACGTTTGGGGAAGAGCTCCTTTTCGAGAATGTTGTAGAGCGGCCTCCACGGCAGAACGAGGTCCTTGATGTCGCACTTTTTCTTGTTCTCGATGAGGGTGATGCACATGTTGGCGGCGAGCTCGATGCAGCGAGTGTTGAGGCCGGGCAGCACGGCGAGCTCGTAGTAGAGGCGCGCCAGCCTCGCCCTCGTCTTGCGCAGCACGGGATACTTGAGCGACAAGAGGCATTGCAACCTGTGGTTCCACTGAACGAGGCCGATGTCGTAGTCCTTGGCACGCACGCAGTCGACCAAGCGACGGATGATGTGGTCGAGACGAGCGTCGAACTCCTCCAGCGTCTCGCAGGTGTATGGCAGGCTGTTGGGATATTCGAGCAGCAGGTTTCTGTTTTCGCCCTTTTGCTTCTTGGCCGGGTGTGCGGTGCGGTCGGCGGTGCTGCCTCCGTCGAGGCTCAAGATGGGCATCTCCTCGTCCTCGTCTTCGTCGAGGTCGACGGCGGGCTCCATGGGGCTATCGATCTCGAGCACATCGTCGTCATCCATTGTGGAGGTGTTCTAGAAGCCGAGCGGCGCAACTGGCCTCTCGAAGGATGCAAGGGTTTCGAGGAAGCAGGGTCGAAGACTTGAGGACGGACGGTCAAGGTGCTCGGTGAAGTTGCAATGAAAAGAAACAACCACTTTCAGATGATGATGCTGGGAGAAAGAAGGTGGGAGAGCGTTTGACTGAGCCAAGGTCGACTGGTTGGCTTCATATGCGAAGAAGGCGGTTGTCAGGAAGAGTGTGTGAGTGTCACTTTTTCCAATTTGGTGACGCGGTCTCCTCCACACACTCACACTGAGCCGCGCAATCGCAGAATTGCTCTCTCTTTTTTTGGGGCGGCGGAGCCAGTCAACTCAAAATCCCTCGAGACTGAGACAAACCGAAGTCCAGAAAAGAAGGCTCAGTCGCGTGGTCTGCTGCCTGGCTCCCTGGCTGGCTGGTTCGCTGCGATCGCAAGCCCATTCTCAGCTGCGCCTAACTTGGAGCTCGAAAGTCGGGCAAGTCAAGAAAAGGCTGCCTCACGATGCACGCATGCCATGTACAGCACGAGACGATGTGCAGAGGATCACGCGTCGGATGCCAGAAGGTGCAAAACTGTACAAGATTGGGGGCCAAAGCAAGCGTGTAGGCTGGTGTGTGTAAAAGCGGCCAACAGGTGGGGAAATCGTGACAAAGACGAGTCGATGTTGCAGAAGCGGACGTGAGCAGAGAGCCTGCCTTAACAGCATCCGTTCTTCTTGGTCTGTCCGCCGTCGTCGGCGCTGGGCTGCACCGTGATCGTCTCTCCGCCGGAAGGCTTGATGACGTCGTCCGACGACTGCAATGCCTTGTTGGATACAATGCGGTAGATTTCTGTTGCGGGAGAAGAACGAGTGGCAGCGAGAAAGGTCATGCGAGTCAGCGACGGCAACAATGAGGAGGGTCTGGTCGTGGAAGCCGCCAAGACGGGCTGGTGCGTTGTGCTTACCTGTGAGGATGTTTTGGAAAGCCTGCTCTACATTGGAAGCGTCGAGGGCCGAAGTCTCGATGAACGAGAGGTTGTTCTCGGCTGTGGTGAGATTGCATCAAGACCAGAAAGAGCAGCGTCGGCAAAAAAAAAAAAAAAGAAGGGAGGGACAAAGGGACAGAGGAAGGGTCAGCAATCTGGCTTTGTCAAGAGAAGGTTGCCACTCCAAGCTGATCTGGGCCAAGACGGCTCGCCGTGCAATCAAGCTGCTGAGCTTTCGTGTCGATTGCAGCAGTACGACTGCACTTGCGCTTTAACGGCATGTTGATCCAGATGAGCCCGTGGGGCAAAACTTACCAGCAAACGCTTTCGCCTCGTCGGTAGGGACAGCACGGAGGTGTCGCAAATCGCTCTTGTTTCCGACGAGCATGATGACAATGTTGCTGTCGGCGTGGTCGCGCAGCTCCTTGAGCCACCTCGAGACGTTGACGTATGTGGGGTGCTTGGCAATGTCGTATACGAGCAGAGCACCGACGGCGCCGCGGTAGTATGCGGATGTGATGGCGCGGTATCGCTCCTGGCCTGCGGTGTCCCAGATCTGGGCCTTGACCGTCTTGCCGTCGACCGAGATGCTTCGGGTAGCAAACTCGACGCCGATGGTCGACTTGGACTCGAGGCTGAACTCGTTGCGCGTGAATCGCGAGAGCAGGTTGGATTTACCCGTGCCGCTGTCGCCGATGAGCACCACCTTGAAGAGGTAGTCGTAGTTGGATTCCGCGGCCATGACGTTTGCGGTGTAATGTGAGTCGGTGATGGGTTTGAAGGTTTAGCTGATGTAGGGACGAGATCCGACTTGCGCAGATGGCGTGTGCGTCAGAATCGATGGACGATGGATTGGTTTCGAGGGCGGGCGGTGCAGCGCGACGTCGTAAGCCGAGAAGGAGTCCAGGACGGGAAAGATGATGGGCAGCTTCGAGAGATGAAGTGTTCGAAGATGATATGAGGTGGTGGAAGAAGGTCAATGCGCGATGTCGATGAAGATGATAGGGATCCAAAGGCAAGAGTCGAGATGTCGAAAGCAAAGCGTTCACCTCCCTTTGACGTGATAAGTTGCGGCTGCAGCTAATGCTGCTGCTCCTGCTCCTTGTCTCTGGCAAGGCTGCGACCAACACACACACACGCAGCGCCGCGCTCCCCGCGCAAATTGAACCTGAAATTCAGCCAGTCAGCCAGCCAGCGCGACTGGTTGAGCGCAACGATTTCTGGCCAAACCGCCGCTTCTCTCTCTGACCAGCGCATCAGGCGAGCGCGATTTTTTTTCCATTTCCTTTTCAAAGGCCAAGAGTGTTGCCGCCTGGTTTGAAGCGATTGCAGGACAGCAGACTCACACCTCGACAGCGCGAACGTCAGTAGATCGACCGATTCAGCAACCCCGATCTCACTTCGTCGTTCCCTTCGTCGGAGCACAGGAGCAGCAGATGCAGAAACAGCCTTCACAGCACAAGACGATAGACAAGAGACAGATGATATTGCAATCATGGACGAGGAACTAAAGAGCATTTCCGAGCAGCAGAAGAAGCGTGGTCAAGAGGTCAGCGAACTGCATCGACACAACTTCTTGAAAGGTTGTTGCCCTGCAGAGCAACGGCTTGCGCGAAACGACGACAGCTCAGTGATGCATGTTTGGCTGTATGCGATAGTCACTCTTCAATAGAATTGCAGTCTGGGGCGACACTGGTTGCTCATCATCGCTGTCGTCGTTCCAACAAAGCCGTGCGTGGCGTCGTAGCGAAAAGAAAACTTACCTCATGACGATGAGCCGATCCCGCTACTCTTCGGAAGCAGCGAGATGGCGGAGTGGAGAGGGCGTAGGGCGAAAACATGTCCTCGGAGGGGGACGTTGAGGAGGGGAAAGCAAAACTTACCGAACATAGCAAGGGGTGCGAGCCCCCAAGCTTGCCGCTGAAACGAGACAAGAAATATCGGTCGAGACCGCTGCCGACTTGCAAGCGACCCAGCCCACCTCCGCAACGACCTAGATCCTGGGACGATGTGCGTCGGGATTCTCACGAAGAGACTCACCATCGCCATCCTCGGGTCGTCGCGTAGACATCAGAAACGACGAGCGCACGAATGCGGTGGACCAGGCCTCGCCGATATCAGCAGATGCTAGCGACCCATCCCGTCTGCCACGAGGAGCAGACAGGACGGAAGCGAAGGCTTGCTATAAAGCCAACTCCTTCTGTTGATCTTGAAGACGGGAACGCGAACTTGGCACGGAGGATAAGTCCAAGCTCGAACTTTTGTGTCTGTGACAATGCAGAGAAGCAAACGAACGAATACGATCGTCAGCTTGCATGCCATGGAGATGCCTGCAAACGGGCTATAGCAACATTGATGTCGACGTTGACATCGAGCTAGGGGTGACTTACCTTCTTGGATTTTTGTTCGAAGAGAGGAAGGAAGGAGTTGGCCTTTCTCGATGAGCTTTTCTACTTTTCACTTTTTTTCCTTCTCTCCAGACAACGAAGCTCTGAAAAAAAATCAAGGGAGAGCAAAGCCGCAGAAGAGCGTTCGATCACGTGCAAATTGTGAGACTTTGCTCTGCTTACAGCTGTGAAAAATCCGGCTCGGGCTCATCTCGACGCGTGTCAGCGTGACGAGAGAGAGTTGGGTGTGATCTTCCAAAGTGTTGGACCCTGAACAGGCCAACCGTGGCTCGCCTTTCTGACATCACATTGCACACCGAGAGAGAGAGGGCGCATGGCTGCAACGACTGCGCACAGCCTCTCTCTTCTCTCTCTGTCTACGAAATGACGATCAACCAGCATTTCGGCTCAGCCTTCCGTAGCCTTGCTATGATGTCCAGCTATCCATCCTCGCCCGCACCTTCGCCCGGGTCGCCGGCCTATCGCAAAGGTGTCGCATTCGGCCAACCAGGCTGGCGCGCCGCTCGCGTCTCTCGAGGTCGTCCGAGTCTCATCGACTCACCCCTGCAGAGAGGTGCTGCCGCCTCGCCCGCAAGAGGCGCAACGCCTTCCTCGCTGCCTGGCTCTCCCCTCGTCCGTAACGCTCCCCGTCTGAGCAGTCAACTTCCGCATGCGACGAGCTCATCCACCACCCTCGATCGAGCAGGTCGCGAAGCAAGCTCCACTCCGGACGGCGTGCAGACGCCGAACGACGAGCTGGGCACACCACCACCCGTTCTGGCCACAAGAACACGCAAACGCTTCGTTCGCAAGCGACCGCTGCTCGAACGCATCCAGCAATGGCCTGTCGATGCATACTTCCGCCTCACGTCTTCGGTGCTCGACATCGAGGAGCAGCTCTTCGCAGACCAGGCCGGCAATGTCCTCGGTGCCATCCTTCACATCGCCTCGCTGCTCGCGCTCTTGCTTTCGCCCGAATCGAGCTTGGGATCGTGGTTCATGAACAAGCCGGCATATCGACGCGCGCAGAATCCCGCCATCGCCTACGAATACCTCGTCAGCCACACGGGCGACGAGTATGCCATGGCGGATGCGCTCAAACGCCACGCTCGCAAAAGCGCCGTTTACCAGGCTTCCGACCGTTTCTTCCGCTTCGCATCCAGTGCCATCTTTGCTGTCGTCTTCTTCACGAGCTGCGTCAACGCCTACATCTTCTTCACCAAACGTCGCACGTACAAGTTCTACTCGAGACCCAAACCGCACGAGCCAACCAGCGCGAGCGTGCAGTCGATCCACGGCATCCGTCAGCTGTCCATGTGGGATCCGAGCCCCTACACGGCCAACTTGTTTGCTACGTTTTCCCCAGCCCACGCCGTCATCTATCCCGCCGCCGCGCTGATCCACATGGGACCCTTTTCGTGGTTCGTGTTTGCCTTCTTGCTGTTGGCCGTCTCCGCGCCGGTCCATTTGATTCTGTATCAGTACCAGCAGCTCGTCAAGGACAAGGGCGTGGTGCAGGCTGCCGTGCTCACCGAGTACAACGAAAAGTATGTCTATCCACGCGCCACTCCTGTCGTTCGCGATCAGACCACCCAGACGGAGCTCTAGCTGCAATCGATCCTTTTGATTTCTCTTGTTCCTTTCGTGCAAGAGCTCGCTTTCTGTCTTCGTCTGTATGCGTGTGAACTTGGTGTCCAGCCTTACGAACACAGTGGCAGCGGCGGCTCAGGCGGACTTGTTGAAGCTGGGAATCACACCGACCCTGTGCAGGAGAGAGCCTCGCTGCGCCATGTTGACCGAGTTGGCCGCGTCGGGACTCGAGCCCTGATCGTGGGAGAAGCTGTATCGGTGAAGGCTGCGAGCGTCAGCATGTGCATCTCGATGCTGGCCAATCTGGATACAAGCAAAGACTCACCAGCAGCGCTTAGCGTATTGGCAGGATCCGTAACTGCAGAATGGCACAAGGCACGACAGGACAGGGTGAGGATCAGCCATCGCAAGGCGGAGGTAGCAAGACGGTCGAGGGGCGGTCACTTACAGCCTAAACCTTTTGCACGGCTTGGTCTTCCAACGAGGATCGCGCACCACGGGGCGCAGTTCGCTCGGTCCATGTGCGAATTGGCATCGACTGTCGAGATGGATGGCAAGTGTCAGTGCCTGCAGAGCTCGTGTGCTCCGGCTCTTGAGGTTGCTAGCACTCACTCTTTGTAAAAGCAATAGCCTTTCTCCTCCCAGTTGCGGCACATCTCGGTCTTGTACAGCTCCGACTTTCGGTTGAAGGGAGCAGGTTCGTTCGGAGAAGCCTTTTTGCCGTGTGCAATGTTGCTAGGTGCAAGCGTGGGCTGGACGACAGCGGCATTGCCCGGGAAAAACGAGCTCTGGGGAGGACTGTTTGGTTGCGTAATGCTCCAAGGACTGAGGGAAGCGGGCAGAAGATTGAAACCGTTCTGAATGGGCACAGCTTTGGGAGCCACGCCGCTTCCAACGGCAGCTTGAGGCGACGGACCAGCCGGAGCGAAGGGGTCGAAGTGGGTGCGCACGGCGCCGAAGGAGGTGGAAACCTGGTGAGGCGCGACAGGTCGAGTATGATTGACAAAGTCGAGTCCTTGCTGCTGCTGCTTGAGGAAGAGGTCCTGAGTGTGAAGGCTCCCGTGGCTCGAGGTTGACACCGTGGTGGAGCCATGCAGGCTGTCCGGAGAGAATCGTCCATGAGGGGCGATAAAAGTCTGCGTGTCGTTAGGAAGGCTGGATGCAGCGACGTTCATGTCCCAGCTCGGGAAGGACGGCCAAGCCTGTGGCTCAAACGGAGTGAATGCATCGGGAGACTGGGATGCTCGGGTTGTGTTTGCGCTGCTGATGTCAGACACGGGCGACGAGGAGAGATTCGGGATCTCCTCCATCCATGGCCAAGTTTTGTCGCGGCCCAGACCCGACTCGGGCCTCGACTGGGCGAAGAAAGAGTGAGGCTGAGCAAGGGGAACGGGATCGCTCAGCTTGAGCTGACTGAGCTGGTTGATCTGCTCGTCCAGACGCTGGGAAGCGCGACGTACATCCTCCCTCCAGATGTCGGTGACGTCCAAGATGTTGAGACCGGACTTGGCGGGCGCACTGTTGTGCCTTTCCTGCAGAGGGGGGAAGAGATGAGGCCTGGGAAGTGGAAACGAGACAGGCTTGGCGTTGTTCTGGACAGGCTGGAAGCTGTTGGAGTAGGGACTCATCGCAGTGCAAAGTGTGCAGATTGGAGCGGAGAGGAAGCGAAGAGCGATGAGATGGTGACCGACTCTTCTCGAGACAGAGTGGGAAAGGCAAGACTGATCTGGTGCAGGAACGGAGGGCAGGAGCAGAGGAGAGGCAAGGCCGATATCGTTCAAGGTCAGTATTCCGCACAATGCAAAGCGGCACAGGTGCGGAAGCGACTCACAGAAAAAGCGCGCGGGAGACGATAAAGAGGAAGATCCGAACAAAGCTTGCGGGTCGCTTTACAGGCTGGGATAGAGCCGAAACTACATCGAAGCCAGAAGTGTGCCGACCTTTGGCACGACAAGGGGGAACGGGACAAAGAGGGACATCCGTCGCTGCATTATTTATAGAGATGCGGAGACGGGTCCGAATGCGGGGTCGTCGTGGAAGTGCCGACGCAAAAGGATGCAGAGCGGTCAAGTCCCTGCGCCGCTGGACGTCGCTGTCACTTCTGATAGGCTTGCCTGCGTACTGAGGTGATTGTTTTGACAGCAGAAGTAGGCTTTACACCAGAGGGCGAGGAAACAGAGTTGCGCATGCCGGCTGTGCCGACAATGTGTGTGGGTCTCTGTCTCTATCAAGGTTTGAGTCGTCTTGAAGCCATTGTGGGAACCAAGGGCTGCGACAGCCAATCGGACGCTTCCGATGCCATGACGAAGCGCAGGAGTTTGAGTTTATTCCTTTTGCCAGGCTCTTGCGTGCTGCCAATCGAATACTCTCGAAGGCCATCGCTTCACGTCGCCGGCGAATTGGATGAGCTGCGTTGCCTCCCTTTCTCTGCACGTGTCCACTCCACAGACGAGCTCTGCCAAGTCTGAACCTTGACAGCTTCAACACTATCAGAACATAGACACACTCGTGACGCACCTTGATGTGATCTGCAGACATTGCTTTGCAACGCTACTCGAGGCAAGGTTCCTCGCTCTCCACGCTCTTCCGCTCACATTCCGCTTTACGCTGAAGCATTGCTGTGTATACGGCTCGAATGACTGCCTCTCACATTGCCATACGGACTGCTCAGTGGACTCGAGCTTATCGAGCACGGTGATGCATGCAAATGAAGAGGCGCAGATGTCAGAACGCCCGTCTCTCCGCCAATGAGGAGCCTGTCGAGCTGACCACCATCTGCAGAAATAAGAGCACTACAGCGAATTGGCCTACTCGGAAGCCGCATTCTCACTGACACAACGCTCCCCGCAAACCCATCTCTTCGCACTCTGAGGCTCGTATCGAATGGATAGGAAGGCGTGCTGTTCGAGACACGATGATGGGCTCTCCGTGCGTTGCAAATCGTTTTGGCTTTGGCCGCTTGGTGGGTTCAAAGGTGGTGCAGGCATCTGAGCAGTGTCCCCATTTTACTTTTATTTTAAATATTTTTTTCTGTGATTTGACTTTCGCGTCTTCTTGCTTCGCCTTGTCCAGGCTGATGTTCCGCAACCCGACTCTTTTCCAACACTTGAATGACTGACAGACACGAATCGAAACACGCCTCGTCCGCTGCTGCCTCGGTGCTGCCGCGATTGATGGTTGACTGCGCTTCCTCTTCCACCTCATCCTTCGTCTCCTCCCAACCATCCCGTCCATACCATCCCTGTCCCCACCATTCTTCCCGCCTCTCTCTCTCTCTCTCTCTCGTGACAAGTACGACGA
>LT795056.1:560821-580207 GCA_900162835.1 Sporisorium reilianum f. sp. reilianum | reverse complement strand
CAAAGAGCAGCAAAGACCAACATTCTACTGTTGCTTCAACACCTCCACTTGCTGCTCTACATCACTTCAACGAAGCTTCGTGGTCGCCCCCATCACCCCAAAGACGTCGATCAGGATCACAAACGAAATCAACGCGGAACTGCATCGATTGCCTCCAAGCCCACAAAGGATCCTCCTGCCAAAGCACATCTCACAATGTCGACCCCCGGCGGCCCACCCAGCGATGCCGAGATGCGCGACGCCGAGCAGCGAACGCCTCTGGCACCAGCATCCCTCTCCAACCGAAACCCAGCAGGTGCCTCGTCGCCACTCGCATTCCCTTCCAGCAGCCCGCTCAAGAGCCAGGCATCAAGCGTGAGGGCGCCGCAGAGCTCACTAGCAGGTAAGTCGACCTCGCATCTATGACCAATCTCCTGGCCACACACGATACTGACTTTTCAAATATTCACGACCTTCTGTTCGCTCTCGCCAGCTTCCTCGCCACTACACTTCCCCACTTCATCCCCATCGGCCAGAACTTCGAGGAGCCAGAGGACCCCCCTTGCTTCCGCACGACGCAGCCAAAATGCAGAAAACCGCCTTCCCTCGAGCAGCAGCGGCATCAGTCGACTCGACGAGCCGCTCTTCTTCCCCAGCTCCGGCGGCACCACTCCACGCCACCAGCGTCGTGGCGAAATCCACTCGTCCGTCGCCCTCTCCTCGCCATCCTTGCTCAGGAGGAACCGATTCGACAATGCTGCTGCTGCTGCAAACAACGCCGCTCAGGATCCCGGTGCACCTGCTCGTGCCTCTTCCGTCTTTGGTGGTAGCCAGCCTACCGCCGATGGTCACAGCGATGCCCTGAGCTTCTCGCAGCATGGCGTCACCAGCGATGCGGCTGCTCCTGGGCACGACGGCGTCTCCAAGGTCATCTGGGGCACCAACGTGTCCATCGGAGAGACCATGGAGATGTTCCGTTCGTTCCTTCGCGGCTTCCGTCTCAAGTACAGGTGGGCCCACGCAAAGAAGCTTGGCGAGCCCCTTCCTCCCGCTGCCACCGGCAATCCTGCTGAGGGCGAACGTCTCGTCTACGAGGGCTACCTCCGCCGCATGAGGATCACCGACCAGACCAACCTCAACCTGCGCATCTCGGACCTCGAAGCCTATCCTCCTTCGAAGCGACTCAAAATGCAGCTCATCCGCTACCCGCAGGAGATGGTCCCCATCATGGACCAGGTGCTCAAGGACGAGATGCTCGAGATGGCCTACGAGCATCAGAAGGAAGGCCGCGACGGCATGGGCGGCGACATGGGTCTCGCCGAGATCGAGCTCATGGAGACCAAGCTGTACAAGGTGCGCCCCTACGGTGCCGAGGCCATCAACATGCGCGATCTCAACCCTGCCGACATTGACAAGCTCGTCACTGTGCGCGGTCTCGTCATCCGAGCAACGCCCATCATCCCGGAGATGAAGCAAGCCTTCTTCCGCTGTCTCGTCTGCAACCACACTGTGCCCGTCGAGATCGACCGAGGTCGCATCGCCGAGCCTGACCGTTGCCCGCGACAGGTGTGCAACCTGCAAGGATCCATGTCGCTCATCCACAATCGCTGCGAGTTCTCGGATCGCCAGGTGGTCCGCATCCAGGAGACGCCCGACGTCGTCCCGGATGGTCAGACCCCTCACACCGTCAGCATGTGCGCCTACGACGAGCTGGTGGACGTCAGCAAGCCCGGTGACCGCGTCGAGATCACGGGTATCTTCCGAAGCACGCCCGTCCGCGTCAACCCGCGACAGCGCAGCCTCAAGAGTCTCTACAAGACCTTCGTCGACATTCTGCACATCAAGCGTACCAACGGTAAGAGGCTCGGCGTCGACCTCTCGACGCGAGACGCTTCCGAGCAAGCTGCTGGACCCGGCGCCCAGGCCGTCGGCGTGGGTGGCGAAGAGGACGACGAGGACGTCGAGGTGCAGACCGGGTTTGGCGCCGACGCCGACGATGCAGACATGCCTCGCAGCCAAGACCTCGAAGACAAGCTGCGCTCCATTGCTGACCGCCCGGACGTGTACGACGTGCTTTCGCGCAGCTTGGCGCCAAGCATCTACGAGATGGACGATGTCAAGAAGGGTATTCTCCTGCAACTGTTTGGCGGTACCAACAAGACGATCAGCACCGGCGGCGGCGGTGGCGGCCCTCGCTACCGAGGCGACATCAACGTGCTCATGGTTGGTGATCCCGGTATCGCCAAGAGTCAGATCCTGCAGTACGTGCACAAGATTGCGCCGCGTGGTGTCTATGCTTCCGGCAAGGGCTCTTCGGCCGTCGGTCTCACCGCGTATGTGACGCGTGACCCCGACACGAAGCAGCTGGTGCTCGAGTCCGGTGCGCTCGTGCTTTCCGACGGCGGTGTCTGCTGTATCGACGAGTTTGACAAGATGTCGGAAGCCACGCGAAGTGTGCTGCACGAAGTCATGGAGCAGCAGACGCTGAGTATCGCCAAGGCCGGTATCATCACCACGCTGAATGCGCGTGCTTCGATTCTCGCCGCTGCCAACCCCACGGGATCGCGCTACAACGTCAACCTGCCCATCACCAAGAACATCGACCTGCCACCGACGCTCATCAGTCGATTCGACCTGGTCTACCTCGTGCTCGACAAGATCGACGAGGCCAACGACCGTCGCCTTGCGCGCCACCTGGTCAGCTTGTACCTGGAGGACAAGCCCGACACTGGCGGCAAAGACGTGCTGCCCATCGAGACGCTCGCCGCCTACATCTCGTACGCCCGCAACCGCATCCAGCCCATCCTGACCAAGGAAGCGGGCGACGCGCTGGCCGCGCGCTACGTCGAACTGCGCAAAGTAGGCGAAGATCCGCGCAGTGCCGAGCGTCGCATCACGGCGACGACGCGACAGCTCGAGTCGATGATCCGTCTGTCCGAGGCGCACGCCCGCATGCGTTTCGCCGACGAGGTCATCGTCGACGACGTCGAGGAAGCCGCGCGCCTCATCCGCGAGGCGGCCAAGTCTTCCGCCACCGACCCGCGCACGGGACTGATCGATCTGGACCTCATCAACACGGGTCGATCGTACCACCAGCGCAAGCTCGCCGGCGACCTGCGACGCGAGTTCCTGCAGCTGCTCGACGAGATGGGCAGCACCTCTGGCAGGGCCACCTCTCCCTCGGGCCCTTCGTCGACGGCTCCGACCAAGGCGGTCCGCTATGCGGATCTGTACAAGGCGCTCAACGAGCAGTCGACGGTGCCTGTGGACCAGAACGACCTGTACGAGCTGGTGCGCACGCTCGAGAGCGAGGGCGTCATCAAGACGGCAGGCGAGCGCGAACGCAGGACGGTGCGTCGCATCAGCTCGTGATCCTCTTCTTTCCCCTTTTCCGCTTCATTTTTGCCGCCTCTTTTTCATCATCTGCTTTGTGCTTTGTGTTCCGATGTGTTACCCTGGCTTTGGAATGTGACCTTGTATCTCTACAGCAATCGACGTGTCGGTGCCCGAAACGAGCTGAGGCGAGATGCTTGAGAAGGGTCTTCTAGCGAGAAGGCTGAAAAGGCTGTGTCCGCGGCAACTCGAATTTGTGGTGGAGCAGCGCGTGTGCACAGTCCAGCTGCTGCACGGTTGCGATGCCGAGCAAACAAACACACGCGAGCACACTTCCGGCAATCCATCCATCTTCCTCTCCCACACACCTCGAAACGCCATCCTCTCACGACAGCAAGCGGGCACCAAAGATGGACGAACCACTTCCCAATCCACCCGCGGAGCTCAAGGCGGTGCTGCCGTTCGTGCAGCGGGCCAACGAGCTGCGTGCCGCCGACAAGGTGATCGCCTACTGGTGCTGCTATTATGCGGCGCAGCTCGGGATTGCTGGCAATGCAAAGGACAACGAGAGCAAGATGTACCTGCTCACGCTCATGGACACGCTCGAAGAGCTCAAGGCGAAATTGGCCGACAACGACGCTGTGACCAACGATGCAGCCAGTTCAGCGTACGTCGAGAACTTTGCGCTCAAAGTGTTTGTGGGCGCAGACAACGAAGATCGTGCAGGCAAAGCGACGAGAGCGACACCGAAGAAGTTCCTCGCAGCGAGCCAGTTTATCGAGCTGCTCAAGATCTTTGGCACGCTCGAGCCCGAGATGCAGGAGAAGATCAAGTATGCAAAGTGGAAGGCCGCCGACATTGCCAAGGCGTTCAAGGAGGGCAGGAAGCCCGAGCCGGGCCCCGCGGGTGGAGATCCCAAGCTCGAAGCTGCTAATCTCGAGACTGCCATGGGACCGTCTGCAGTCGAGAGCAAGGAGGAGCAGGAGTATCTCGCTCGAGAAATGGCCAAGCTGACGACTGCCGCTCCAGACGAGCCTCCGACCAATCAGGCAAGTGGGCTTGGCATGTCTCGCGGCAGCAGCTCGACGGGCAACGACAAAGCTTTGCAAGCACCTCCAACCGTTGCGACAGACCCCAACCCACTCGGCAGCACCTCACCAGACGCAGAAGAGATGTGGAAGAGTAAGCCCACCGCCGAGACGCTGTCGCGCAGCTCGTCTGCGCAACGTCGAGACAGCCTGGATCGTCCGCAGATCCAATCTTCCAGCAGCTTCACCTCGAACCTCGGATCGAGTCCTGGATCGCGCCCACTTCCAGTGCCGCCACAAAGGGATGGTCTGCCCATCCCACCCATCAGCGCGCACCAACAGCTGCTTGGATCCAGCCCAGGTGTCGACGGAGGTGCTGGCGCGGGTGCGGGCGGACCCGGCGCGGCGCCCGCGTCGTTCTGGGGAGCGTCTGCGCCCACGTTGGACCATGACGATGCTGCCGTGCTGCCGTCCGTTCCTGTGGACCACTTGCCATCGCTCGGAAGCGGTGGGCTGGACAGCGGCCACCCGGCCATCGAGAGGATCGATCCACCGCGCTCTCCGGGCGCGCCGAGCTTGCCAAGCACGCCAGGGCAGCTCCACGGACCACCTGGTGCGCCTCCTGGTGCGCACGTCGGCCCTTTCATCCCTCCGTTCCCGCCCACCGCGCCGAGCGCTCCCACGACAGACACTTTTGCTCCACGCACTGTCGTGCCCTCGGTCGTGGCGCCAACACAGACCAGACCCTCTGCACCCTCTGCACCAGCCATTGTGCCGCCGCCACCTGCAGCTTTCCCAGAAACACTCGATGCCAGGCTCTCGACACGGGTTCAGAAACTCGCCAAAGGAGCCGCCAGCGCTGTCGACTTCGAAGACCTCGACACGGCTCGCATTCAGCTGCGTCAGGCACTCGACATTCTAGAAGGCAGAACGACAGTCTAGAATCGCACGTTTTTCTCTTCTCTGTCTGCCTTTTCCTGTCGTGTCTCAGGCACTTGCCCTGATCAGCTCTGCATGTCTGTGTGTGCAATGCAAGCGTTGTTGTTCAAGAGATTTGTCGCAAAGTCGTACGATGTTGGTTCCGACGGAAGAGTGAGCGAGGGGATGCCTCGGCGCAAGTCACATGTGATGGTTCAGAGGGCAACGACATGCACGTTGTGAGCGCACACAAGTCATTGTCGGCACCGACTTTGCAGAATCGTGCGGACAAAGGTCTTGTACGAGCCGCCAAAGCCGACCCTGTACAGTCAACTGTATCTCGGTTGAGCGAATGGACAAGCAGCGTGTTTTGGGGACAATCGAGCAAAGCCGTTTTGATGGTGACCATGTGGATGCCTTTTTGATCGCGCTTGGTGACGTTGTGGCTTCAGTAAGCTTTGTGTGGGCGATTGATACGACTTGCTTCAGTCCAGTCCCACCGGGCTCACCGATTGGGGATGCGAGCTGCCGGGGACGGTAGGGAAATCGCATCGCTGGGTCTTTGTTTCCGACGCTGGTACGCGGCCGCCCATGCTGGAAGCCCTTTGACGCGGCCGGCGACGACAAGCGTCGTTTCGACACTGAACGGCGTCGCAACGACAAAGGGACGGCGTTGGTCGGAAGACGAGCCTGGTTGGCCGCGCCCATCCTTCCCACCGCTTTGAACCCACTTCGCCTTACCCCAACCTTACCTCATCCCACTTGTGTCAACCACCCACTCTCTCCGACTGCCATCGGCGATGCATTGTCAAGACCGTGTGGCGGCCCAATGAGCTTGAGCCAAGCCCGAAAAGCTCGAACCTCAACCTTGCTCGACCATCTGTCTTCGGGACTTTCGACACTCTCCTTCCTCTCGAGACCATCTTTTTTCCGGCGCAACGAGCTTGTCCGACCACGAATGCCATGATACCGCTTGCGACGTTCTCACGATGCTGGAGCTTGCTCCCGACTTCATCAACTCTGTTCTCTCAACTATCGTCATGACCGTCTGCTGCGATTGCCATTCTGCCAGTCTCAGAGACAGCACTGAAGCACCGGTCAAAACAAAGCACCGCTCAAAACAAAGCACCGCTTAAAGCACCCAACTTGCTTAAGAGCAGCTTTCCCACCGTTTTACACCGAGAGTCAAACCATATCTCACCTTTCTGCCCCGATCTAGGACCGAAGACGATGCTGTCAGCCAGCACTTTTGCCAGCACTTTTGCCAGCACTCTCGCCAGCACTTCAGCCTGGATGCAAGTTTGGACACCGCCTGAACACGGACGGAAGGCTAATCTTGACACGAGATGAGGCCAAGAGAAGCCTGATTGGCTCCGAGCTGCAAGACAGAGGCAGCACGGACCAGTCTCAGGACCAGCTTTCTTCCTGTCTTTGCCCTGCCAAAACACGATTGCAGGATCTCTACGTGGCCCCTGTCTTCGCTGCTAAGCATGCGTCTACAAGCGAAGTCGGTCGTAAACACGCCTTACGAACCCAGCCAATGTTGGGACGAGACTGCCGGAAGGATGCTTTGTACGAGACGAGTTTCCTCTGGATTGCTTTGGGACCTGTCGCCACGCATAAAAGCTTCGTCTCTTATCCACTCGAAGGACGGATCGGATCGTCCCTGCAATACTCAAGGCTCTCCCTTCTCTGGCTCCAAGACTCTCTTTTTCAAAGCTCCCGTTCCTTCAGACTACTCTCTTTCATTCACTAGCTGCTAAAGTGTTGAAGTTCGACTCGAATCTTCACAACGTGTTGATCGATGTTGATCAATCTCGAACCGTTAGGTTGGACTCCGAACAATGATCAGCCGCTTCGTCCGAGCATCAGCGCTCAGCACGCGGTGACCGGAAGCCTGGTGCTCAAGGCGGTCGACATGCTCAATCGCCCGCCTTCCGGCGATCGCGACTATCCTCCGGAGCGCGCCTCGCTCAAGACGCCTCCTTCGTCGTGCACGCCACCGAGGGACGTCGAGAACGGCTTGCTCATGAAGCCACCCACGGTCCCGAGTCAGTCGGCTCAACTGTCGCCGAGCCCAGACTTTATGCTTTGCGATCGCCTTGGTGATGCGTTCGGCGTGGAGGAAGAGAGCATGATGCAATCGTTCAAGATGGAAGGGTCTCCTATGATTTGCGGTGGCAGTTTGGGAGCAATGGGGTTCTCAGCTAGTGGTTCCTTTGGTATCGCTTCACCTGGTGTCAATTTGGACGCGATGCAGCTTGATGGTATCCGGATGCACCACGACCAGCACATGCACCATCCGTACATGCTCTCGTCCATGCAGCTTGGTCCCTCGGCGGCAGACCACGTCTTCCACGGCACCATGCTTGCTGCCCCCATCGATCAGAACTACGACGGAGACATCAGCCTCGGCGACACCAGCTTTGGCGAATACATCTACAAGCTGGAGAGTCCCGAGTCTGCTGTTGGCTTTGACACGTCCGCCTTCGCTCAAGCCGCGTATCCCATCGGAGAGCCAGCTCTGGGTACTGGAAACTCATCGGCCGAGAGCAGCCAGGCGACCACCGAGGCCTGGACTCCCACGCCCGATCCCGTCGGGTTCAACGATGCTGTGATGGTTTACAGTGGCAGTGGCAGTGATGGCGATGCCTTCTGCAATCCTCACCTGCCTCCCCTTCCGCAGCTCACCTTTACGCCGCCGCCGCTTCGCCCCGCGCCCGAGTTCGCTTTCAACCAGGATCGCCACCAGCTCGCAACCATGCCTGCAGTCGTAGACCGGCCCGCGGCGATCATGGCGACGCTGGATCCGCACAAGGTGTCGCTGTACCACAACCCGCAGCAGAACAGCGCCGCCACCATCCCGAATGTCCTGCCCAACTCGCCCAACTCGCCCGCCTCTTCGTTCGATCCGCGCTCAAGCATGACTCCAGAACACGTTTTTGCTCCAGCCGAGCCGGCCGTGCCGGCTACACCCGTCGCTGTCTCGACGCCTGTTGCTCGCACCAACGCTCGCAAGTCGAACACCAAGGCTCCGATCAGGATCAAGATCGCGGCTAGGAAGCCTGCAGCTCCGAAGAAGCGCGTGACGCCTGCCATTGCTCCGCGCCCGCTCGAGGCAGAGCTGTCGCACGATTGCGCTGATTCGGGCTGCACTTCTGAGCATGTGCCCAACGATGTTTCAACTTCGATCCAGTACAGCCAGCAGCAGCCGCAAGAGCGCTTCTTCCCAAACTTTGACGCGGCCATCGCTGCCACCGCCAACTCGATCGCCGCTGCGGCTGAGACTGCGGCCGCAGATGCTACTACCACCAACCATCAAACCCCTCCCGCTCGCGCTCGAGCCGCGCCCAAACCCGCCAAGCCGCGCGCCCCCAAGAAGCCCGCCGCGCCCAAACCCAAGCGCACACGCAGCTACAAACCGTCCACGAAACCCAAGGGCCCCGCGATCCGCTACCCGTGCCTGCACCCCGGATGCAACAAGACCTTCTCGAGCCCGCACAACCTCAACGAGCACGGGCAGGTGCACGACCCGAACCGCGAGAAGGAGTTCAAGTGCCCCATCGCGCAGTGCGTCGCCGAGGAGCGCGAGTACTACTTCCTGCGCGATCTGCGCCGCCACAACCGCAAGTACCATCCGGATCCGGTGCTCAATGCGTGGCTGGAGAAGTATGCGCTCGAGCAGATGCAGCTGCGCGCCGAGGCCAAGGCCAAGGCGAGGGCGGAGGCCGAGGCGCAGAGCGAGGCGCAGATGGGCAAGGTTTGAGGCGGAGATGTCGGTGTGGCGAGCGGGCGGGTGGAGGCTAGAGGGGTAGGTGGTCGTGATGTCGGAGATGGCGGTGAGGTTGGAGGGTGCACGCAGGCCGGACAACCGCAAGAGAAGCAAGCTCGTCGGACGCTGTTCGCGCATCGCCCGACGTACTCAACCCCTCTTCATGGCAATCCGCCTTGTCTCGTGCCTCTGTCCTCATCCACTCTCTTCGCCATCGCTGGCTGCCCTTCCTCTAACCTCGACCTGTCGGCTCGCACTCCAGCTCTCTTCCTCTCAATGTCGCCGTCCATCCCTCGCTTCGCTTTGGCCCTTCCTGACGCTGCGCCATCCTTTTTGTCACTCCTCGCACGTCGCGATCCTCCCGCAGCTATGTCGTCTTGCAGACAATCCCTTCGCCCGCCCAACCGCACTGTGCGCACGTTCTCGCCACATCCTCTCCTGACACCGCATCTCTTACTGAATTTCACAGCGCATCACTGCCCAGCACGCGCACCCACCGCAGCAGCATCTCAGAACAATCCTTCCCCCTTTCCCCCACTTGCTCTTGCGCATCACGCACTCGAGCACTCGACCACGCTTCCGAATGCCACAGCCTCGCTTCCACTTGCGCACACGCGCGAGTGTTCCCGTGTCCGCGAATGCATGAGACCCGCGTCAACCCTCCGCACGTGAGCCATCCCTCGCCGTCACGGCGCCTCGAGATGAGCACGTCGCACATCAAACCCAAACAAACACGATTCACGAAAGAAAAATGTACTCTGACAAAAGTGTAGAACCGGGGATACACGGCGGTGAGAGGAGCGGAAATGAACAACAGCCACAGCAGCGGGGGGGTGGATGCGGTGCGAGTGTGCGTGCCGATGCTGTCTTGCTTCTGCTTCCCTTTCGTTGCGCAGCGGCAGCAGAGCAGGATCGGGCCGAGCACGGTAGTCGAGTGACGTCGAGCCAACCAAACCTCGTACTGCGCTGCTAGCCGACCCCTTGCGCTTCTTCCCCCGCATATCCGGCAAAGGAAGAGAACGCTGGTATCGTCGAAAAGATCACAGAATGCTGCAACGTGACTTTTTCTTCTCCTTCTTGTGCGTCACCGTCCCCTCGCGCTGCTCGCGGATCATGCGCACCACGGTGTAGTAGGCCCTCTCGACATTGACGCACGTCTTTGCGCTCGACTCGATAAACTTGCACCCCAAGCGGTGCGCGAGCGCCTGGCCCTCCTCTCTCGACACCTCGCGCTCGTTGACCTTGTCGCACTTATTCCCGACGAGCATGATGGGCACGGTATGTGGTTCTTGGTCCTTGACGCGCGAGATCTGGCTGCGGAAGCGCTCTACGCGCTCAAACGTGGCGCGTGCCGAGATCGAGTAGACGAGCAGGAAGCCCTCGCCCTCGCGGATCCACTGGTCGCGCAGCGCCGTGTACTCCTCCTGGCCTGCCGTGTCGAGCACCTCGAGCATGCACGGTTGGTCGTCGATGACGGTCTGCTTGCGATACGAGTCTTCGATGGTGGGGTCGTACGTCTCGACAAAGTGGTTGAGACAGAGCTGGATGGTCAACGCCGTCTTGCCTACACCTCCGTCTCCGAGCACGACGAGCTTGTAGATCATCATTTTGCCACTCATGATGGGCGATCTTGTGTAGAGTGCAGTAGACGAGAAACGCCGAGACGAGCCGAAATGAGTCGCGAGAAAGGCGGCGCTCGAGTGTCGGGCGCTAGATGGAGAGGAACTGCAAAAGGCAGGATCCTAGCGGGAGGCGTCTATCGGTGAGGTCGGCGACGCGATGCGACGCGATGCGATGCGATGCGGGCGCGCAGTTGCGGGGTGCAAAGGGCGCGAAAAGGAGCTCGGGTCGCGGTCTTTCAAACGAGCGAGAGAGAGAGAGAGAGAGAGAGCGCGCGATGCTGCGCAGCTCGAGGTGTGGCAGGTCGAAAAGGCTCGCGAGGAGTGCGGGGTCGGTCTCGATCGCGGATACCGCCGTGGACGCGTGCTAAAGTGTCACTCTGTGCGCAGCTTGCCTGGAGGGAATGCTGAGGTTGCGCGCGCGCAAAGGCAAGAGGTGAGCGTGTGCGGTACAGCGGGCTGGTGCTGAGCAGATGCGTGCTTGTACGACCGGGCGGGGGCGACGTGGGTATATATGAGTGTGCGAAGTTGCTGTTGGGCGTGCGCGGATGGCAGTGGATAGTCGAATGTCGTCCGTAGGTAGATAGAGGATCCGACAAGGAGAAAGAGAAGAAGGCGATGGAGGTGGAAAGGACGAAAGAGCAAGTGGCAAAAGTCGGGATGAGCGCGATTGTTGCAAGTGGCCTGAGAGTTGTTCAAAAGAGGTCGAAGCGCAAACCCGAGTGAGTGAGGGAGTGAGGGAGTGAGTGAGCGCACAGGCATGCAAGAAATGCAAGCAACCAACCGACGCAAGCGGATCGCGGCTCTCTCTCTCGCTTGCTTTTCACCGCCCAGCAGAGAACGAGAGAGAGAGAGAGAGAGAGCAAGCGAGACTCCTGGCTGACTGACTGACTGACTAACTTAGCTGGCTGGCTGGGCTGGGCTGGGCTGGGCTGGGCTCAGGCACGCGCGGGCCTACAAAAAAAGCGCAATTTCCATCTGCGTCCTGAGCCAGTCCGCGACTGCGCTGTGAGCAGTGAGCTGTGCGCAACGTTTCACCAGACGAGATCCTCGCAGCGGCTACGCCACTCACGCAAGCTATGGGTAAAGCGGTCTCAGCTTTCCAATACAGATCCATCGTGTGTCCTGTTGCAGCATGACCACGAGCCTCCTCTCAAAGGACAGGGAAGCAGACCGCGTCATTCTTGAAGCACATGCCTCTGGCTCTGTCTATGCGATACCGAACTCGCCGAGTTTCCGCTTCTTGCCTTTTCCCCCATCAGATATCGAAACCTGTCTGTCCCATTGCGGTGCGAAGACGGCCTCCGGCGATCCACTGTTCGCTTTTTTGATCGACATGCAAAAAGGGAAGGCGCGTCGTCCTCGCCGCTCACATGTGCCTCCTTTCTCGGCTGCTTGCTGCTCATGCACGCCGCTGCTGTTGGAGAAGAATGCGTCGGGAACCTCTTGGGCAAACGCCTTGGCTCGGCTCTTTCCTCTCAAGCTCGCGTCTGACGAGTTCGCGCCAACGCGCGGCCTGACACGGACTTGCAAGATGAAGCTCCGTCTTTTCGCCCCATTCGCACTTGGTCGACCTGACTCTCCGCGTCGTCGTCGATAGCGTCGCTAGTGCATCGACACTACAGCCGCTAGGTGGAGCGCTGACGCCGCCCGCAGCTGAAAGGCGATACCGAGACAGCATCGTGCGGCTCCACTTGTTGCGACAGCTGCTGCCTGAGCGCCGCTTGGATCGCTCTCACATGTCGCAACGCCGTTCGATCGTGACCCTAACCACAGCCTCACTTTACGGGGCTCGAGAGCCAAGACTACATTTCAGACATGACGCAACGTCCTCTTTCCGGCTATCCAGCATCAGAAACTACCGTCGGAAAGCGCTACCAACCGCCAATCACAAGGACGTGAATGTCAGCTCCATCTCGTCAGAATCACCGCCAAAAAGCAATCGGGCGCACTTACAGTACTGATCGTGTTCATCCTCGTCCAACTCGTCGTCATCATAGTCGAAATCGACCTCGTCCGCCTCCGGCAGCTCCTGCTCGGGATAGTCGTTTCGGTAGAAGCCCTCGTCGTTGCTGTCCTCGTCTTCGCCCTCGTCGAAGCTCTCGAAGCCGTCGTCTTGCGCCTGCTCCATCTCGGCGTCGCTGTCCTCGAATCCCTCGAGCGACGCGATCACCGCGTTGGGCCCGGCAAAGTCGAGGCCGGGGAACCAGTTCGGTGTCAGTGCCGCCGCTGCGGGCGGGACCACCTCGCCGCCGAGCACTCGGGGCAGCGCCATCGAGTCTGGCACCGCCGTGTATGCGGCCGAGGCGCCCTTCTCGCGCCCGGCGACCTGTGCGGGCTGCAGGCCCGTCTCTGCGGATCCGGAAGGCCCGGCTTTGGTGGGTAGCATGTCGCGGTAGTACACGTCGTATACGTAGTCGTCCTCGTCCTCATCCTCGTCGTTGTGCGCCTCGTCGGGAGTGCTTGCGTCGGCGGGCTCGGCTTGACGAGCTTCGGATGCACCTCGACTGATCTCATCCAGGTCCTGAGACGGCTCGATGTTGTTCGAGCGCAGATAGTCGCCCAGCATCTCTGCGAATTTGGCATCGAGGCCTGCCATTTCTTCGTCCTGCTTCGGCGCTTGCACTTTCTGCAACGGGCGGTCGGGCTCAGTCTCGGCGTCAATGATGCGTCCAAAGATAGCCTCGGCCTCTTTTTCCTTCTTGGACCGGATCACGGGCGGACCGGCAGGTGTATGCCACGGACGACTTGGCGCCACATCGCTGCGCATCTTTCGAAGACTCGCCGAGCTCCCAGACCGCCGGAGGCCTTTCCCAGCTGCATGTTCCCTCGAGATGACCTTGAAGCGGATGCCGACGGGCGTGCTGCTGCGGGACCGACGGTCTTTGTCGCGGTCGATCTGCTCGGACGCAAGCGCCTTGAGTCTCGGTGCGGGTGTAGCTGTGGGTGATGGTTCGTTGGACGCATTGAGTGAGGACACCGAGCTCCCAAGAGATCGGTGGGCGCGTGATGCCGGTGGGACGGCGTTCGAGTCAGCATCCTTTGAAGACGCCTGCAAGGACTGCATGCCAAAAGCCGTCCGGCTGAGCGAAGGCGATGAGACGCTCTGCGAGAGCTTCGAAGGAGTCAATGGCTTGGTGCTGGGACCGGCTGCATTTCCGCGACTCAAGGCCGAAATGCGCTGATGGAGCTTGCGTGCCGCATCAGGATCGGAGAACGATTGGAGCGACACCGTCTCTGCCAAACGGAAGACGCCACGCTGTTTTTCTGCAGCATCTGAAGCGGCTCCCTGTCCCGGGGAAGCATCGTCCTCTGCGCCTGGACCGGGGAAGACCATGGAGCGGCGCTTGGCCCTTCGCTGGTTCTGCTGGATGATGAGCGCATCTACGGGGTCTTGGTTGCGCTTGCGTTTGATTCGGAGGATCATCTGGACGCCGTGTCCGTCATTGTCGCTGTCGTGCTCTTGCGCGGCGAGCGGGCTAGATGAGCCTTGGCGTGATGCTGCGAGGGAGGTGGATGCGGGCGAGGAGGGCGAGTGCGCCGAGGTGGAGGTGGACGGGCGGACGGCCGACATTTTAGAGAAGGGTATAGTGGTTGATGAAGAGCTGTGCGAGGTGCGCACGTTCTGATGTCACCCGCTACCTTGGAGGGAGGCAAGATGGAAAGCTTCAAGACGGTGTCGAGGAGGATGTCCGTGCTCTTTCTTTCCTTCTCAACTTTTTTTCGGCGTCCAACTCCACTTTCTGCATCGGGCGAATCCATCACTGGATATCGGCGATCTGTGAGATGAATCGCGCTGTCAAACTGACAGCCGACCTGTCACATCTGACCGTCTCAGTGCGTTGTTGAAGCATCTTCCCAAGTCATTGTCACAGCATTCATGGACACACACACTCTCTCTCTCTCGAGATGCGAATTGCGACGTCGTCGAGAGTCGCAGCTGCGTCACAGCATTCACTCAGACTCTACAGAGGGTCCGACGGCGCACAGCGTCTCTGAAATGCAGCAAATGAGAAATTTAGAGCTGCAAACTGCTCTGTCACCGCTGTCAAGCTGCTGTTGCTGCATCGTGTGGGCTGTGCAGCCAGTTGAAGACCGTCTCTGAGAGACGGATCAAATCCAGGAAATGGACCGTACAAAAGAGACGCATCAAATTCAGAAAAATGCGCGTCTCTTTTTACTTGCATCATCAATCCAAAACCCTTCAACTCAGCCAGCCCGCGCAAAAAAGTTAGGCAGCGCGTGCTGCGTGCAGTGAAAAGTGTGGAGCAACAACTCGCGCTTTGAGACCAACACTCGCTGCCGACTGCCACGACTTTTTTTTGCTTCTTTTGCTTCTTTCACACACATCGTTGCTACCACCATCGCCCGCAAAGCATTTCAGCTTCTGACTGCTTCTCGAGGCTCGACTGCTCCGAAACCACTTTGTAGCAAATTCGGGCTCAGCTCCGGCTGCGCACTCGTCAGCCATGAGTCGCTACCACACCGACGCAGCGCAGCACAGCTACCACAGCTCAGCATGGGATCCATCTCCCTACGGCGCCACCGAGTACGACCAGGTCGAGCAGATGGTCTCGTCCCAGTCTGCACACGCCCACAACCGCAACTCTGCAGGACTCGGCGCCAACGCGAACGCCTACCGTCTTGCTCCACCCGCCACCAACATCGGCGCCGACTCGCCCTCGATGTACACGGATCCCTACGAGGCATTTAGCACGGCTCCACCACCGGCACCGCATCATACGGCCACAGCGGGGCACCAAGCGCACTCGTACCTCCAGCACGACCCGTATGCGTCTGAGGACCGCCCGCTGGCGGGGCCTTCGTTTCTCGATAGGGCGGATACGCTCGCGCCAAACGACAGCATTAGCAGCTACAATGTTCGCGTTGGTCGAAACACCGAGCCGGACCGGCCTACAGCTTATACAGACACGCGCGCAGAAGATGCGTTGAGGGCACAGCACATGCAGCGCGACTCGGTCATGGATCACTACGAGGATCCAAGCACCTACTACAACCAGCACCAGCTCCACCCCGACGACTACGCGCACACTCGCTACGACACGAGCGGAACCGAGCTCCCCCTCAAACCCCACGCTGGACCCATGGGCTATGCCGAGGACGAGTACGACGAGGCGAACCAGCTCAAGCGCGGCTCCGCCGCACTCTGGACCAACCAGATGGACGCCGAGCATGCTGCAGACGAAGAAGCCAAGAGCGGTCTGCTCGGCAAGCTCTCGCGCTCCGCCAGCCGGCGTCTCGCGGGCGACGAAAAGCTGCGCGACCAGATCGAGCGCCGTCGGCAGGGCATCGGCCGCCAGCGCTATCCGTACCTCTCGTGGCTCGTCGCGGTCGCGCTCGTCGTCGTGTTCGTCGTCGAGCTCGTCAAGGCGCACGCTGCGACGGGCCAGGCGGTGCAGACGCGTCCGAGCATCAACCCGATGCTGGGGCCGTCGGCCGAGTTCCTCATCTCGTTCGGCGCGCGCTTTGTGCCGTGCATGCGCAGGGTGCCCGCGCTGCCCACGTCGGAGCAGCTGCCGTGTCTCAAGGACTCGACGTCCGCCTCAGACGTGTACACGCCCGATCAGCTGTGTCCCATCTCGCAGCTGTGCGGGCTCACGGACGCAGCGCACCCGGATCAGAGCTACCGCTTCGTCACGGCGATCTTTGTGCATGCTGGCTTCGTGCACATTTTCTTCAATTTGCTGGTGCAGCTGACGCTGTGTGCGCAGATCGAGCGGCTCATCGGCACGCTGGCGTACGGCGTGGTGTACTTTGCCGGTGGCATTGGGGGCAATCTGCTCGGGGGCAACTTTGGCCTGATAGGTCAGCCGGCGTTGGGGGCGTCCGGGGCGATCTATACGTGCATTAGCATCGAGCTCGTCGACCTGTGCTACAACTGGCAGTACGAGTACCGCGCGCGCGTGCGCCTCGCCATGTCGCTCGGCTTTGCCACCTTGGGTCTGGCGTTGGGTCTGCTACCCGGGCTCGACAACTTTGCACACATCGGCGGGTTCTGCGTCGGCCTCCTCGGCGGCCTTGTCTTTGCACCGTCCATCCATCCGACCACACAGCACAGGATTGTCACCTGGGTGCTGCGCCTCGTGGCGATGGGGTTGGCCGTAGGGTTCTTCGCAGGCCTCGCGAGCAACTTCTACACCTCGCCCGACCCGACCAAGGCGTGCACGTGGTGCAGGTACCTCAGCTGCTTGCCCGTGTTCAGCTCGTGCAAGGGCACCGGCTTGACCACGTCCAGTGGCACCGACAGCGGCAGTTAGACGTGATGCCGTGGACGCACCGATAGGACAATGACACGTTATACATATCACACGAGCGTGACACTCAAAGCTAGCACAAAGCCCAGTGTGCGACGTGAGCATGCAATTGACCCTGCACACGTGTCCTGACCGCTCCACAGCTCAAGCTCAAGCTCCCTACACATCTTTCTCACCCACACCACACCAGCACACAGAGCACAATGCTGTAAGTTACAAACAAATGAGCACAGAATGTCCAATGCAAACGAGCGACCACATGACCATGCGCGTCAGCCCCAAGCGAAACAAGGTATATCGATACAAGCATCCACATCTAGACCAAACACCATCCGGCGATGGCCAGGCTCACGGCCACTACAACCGCAAGCCCTTTCCCGCTGCTCAACTGCGCGGCAGAGTTGGACGAGCCGCCTCTTGTGCCTGTCGACGTAGGCGAAGCCGTGGCACTGCGCGTCGAGGTGCTGCTCGCCGCCGCAACATCGGGTCTAGGCGTAGACACGCCGACAGGGTACTGGCCGAGACACGAGGAAAAGGCGCTGTTGACCGCCGCCGCAGCGGGCGCGGGCGGATTCTTGGCCGTGGCATTGCCAGCAAAGTCGCACGATTGCGCGTTGAAGCCCGTCATCTCGTAGTACTGCGACATGGCCCACTCGAGCCTCTGCGCAGGCGTGCACGCGCTAAAGTTGCCATACTGGCCCGCTTGACCATCTCCGAGAATGGGAGCACAGTCACCGCCCTGGTCGCCGAGGTAGCTGCAAGCCTGGCCGGTCAGCGTGCCAATAATGGCAGGCGAGTTGAATGCAGCCGGGTTGAGCGCGCAGCTGAAAGCGTTGGTCGCTACACAGTTGCACAGCTGCGGGCTGGGTGTCGGCGGCAGCACGGTAGAGGCGGGAAAGTTGTTGGTGTTCCCGCGGCAAGCGGCGTAGCTTGGCGAGCTAGAGGCGTTGGCGGGAGCACCGGTGGGTGCCGAAGTGGTGTTGGCAAACTGCCTCTTGAGACTCTGCCAATCGGATTGAAGCGTGACGCTGTTGCCCGAAACAGAGACGAGACCGTAGTTGACACCAGAGGGCTGAGGAAAGTAGGAAAAGGCGACGCCACCGCTAAAGGTGTTGGTCATGGGTTGCGAGTAGAGAGCTTGCACCTCGGTCCACGGGCGGTTGTTGGCGCCGATCCCCTCGCTGCAGCCAAACTCGGAGAGGTAGGCGGGCACCGGGAGCGAGGCAAACTCGTTGGTGAGCGTGCTGTAGCCCGACGCAGTGTAGGAGCTGTTGCCGCACCAGGCGTAGGAATTGAGACCGTACAGATCGACGCTGGTGGCTGCACTGCCGCAGGTGAGGTAGTAGGCGAGCTGGTCTCGCCAGTTGTTGGTGCCCGAGTCACCGTCGGTAGACGAGTACGAGACGAGGACGTTGGAGTTCTTGGAGCGGAGGTACGCCTTGACGTCACGCACTGCAGCCTTGATAAAGGGAGCAGCGTTGGCGTTGCTCGGCTGGTTGACGACCTCGTTGGCAATGTTGACGGCCAGCAGGTTGTCGTACTTGGTGAAGACGTCGATAGTGCCAGCGTACAGGTCGAGCAGACTGACGTCCCAGGTAGGGTTGGCGCGGTTGATGGAGCCATTGGCGGGGAGGGCAAGGTCGAGGATGACATAGATGCCCTCATTGCTAAAGGTGGACATGCAAGGATCATGGTTCAAGCTCGAGTTGACCGAGTAGACGCGAATGGTGTTGATGCCCAGGTCGCGGAAGTTGGCGACGTCGCGGGTGCAAGCGTCTGGAAGCGCCAAGGGATCGGTGAAGCTGTCGGGTTCTGGGAAACCGCCATTGGCGTCGTTGGCGGCGGTGGAGGCAGCGATGGGCGCGGGCTCCTGGTATGCGACGCCTTTGATGTAGAAGCGGTTGTTGCCCTGGTAGAGGTACTTGCCTCTGCGCGTGACGGATGCGATGGCGGCTGATGGTTGTGGCAGCAGGGTGGCAAGGGCCAGCAGAGCGAGGAGGAGAGCCAGCGGCCTCAGATGAAGCAAGGCAGTTCGAGCCATGGTTGGAGATCTGGCGTGGCTTTTGCGAGGATGAGTGTAGGTATCGAGGACGAGCTAGGTGGAGATGGAGGGAGAGAGGCAAGCCGTGACCAACGGTGACGGCTGCTCAAAAGCGGTGCGAGCTGAGCACGACGACGGTCCGCGAACAGCACAAGCGAGGCGGAAAACAAGGGAGCGACGCCAAGCACACACTGGTGAGAAAGCACAGTGTGTAGCAAAAGTAGCGTCGGTCCCAGCCAAGGCGTCGGATGATGATGCGAGGCTTGTTTCTATTGCAGCATCTACTCTACAGTACCGGCAGCACCCTTGACGGAAATGCGGAGAGAGGTACAGTAAGCGTGTGTGTGTGTGTGTGTGCGAGAGATGGAATTCCGAGGCTATTTCGGCCAAGTGACTCGGTCGGAGCGCCAATCAGGAACAC
>LT795056.1:539274-556539 GCA_900162835.1 Sporisorium reilianum f. sp. reilianum | reverse complement strand
AAGTCGCTCCAGACCGCCTCGGCCCGCTGGCGAGACGCCATGCTCAAGATGAGCGACTACGACCGCACACGCCAGATCGCGCTCTACCTGCTCTGCTGGGGCGAAGGCGGCCAGGTGCGCTTCGTGCCCGAGTGTCTCTGCTTCATCTTCAAGTGCGCCGACGACTACTACCGCTCGCCCGAGTGCCAGAACCGCATGGAGCCCGTGCCCGAGGGTCTCTACCTCCGCGCCGTCGTCAAGCCCCTCTACCGCTTCCTGCGCGACCAGGTCTTTGAGGTCGTCGACGGCAAGTTTGTCAAGAAGGAGAAGGACCACGACAAGATCATCGGCTACGACGACGTCAACCAGCTCTTCTGGTATCCCGAGGGCATCGGCAGGATCATCCTCAACGACAAGACGCGCCTCGTCGACGTGCCGCCAAGCCAGCGCTTCATGAAGTTTGACAAGATCGACTGGCCCCGCGTCTTCTTCAAGACGTACAAGGAGAAGCGCTCCTTCTTCCACCTGCTCGTCAACTTCAACCGCATCTGGATCCTCCACATCTCGGTTTTCTTCTACTACACCGCTTACAACGCTCCCAAGATCTATGCCCGCTCGCGCAACCCCACCACGGCAGAGTCGCTCTCCGCCGCCGGTCTCGGTGGCGCCATCTCGTCGTTCATCATGATCGCCGCCACCATGGCCGAGTTCTCGTACATCCCCACCACGTGGAACAACACGAGCCATCTCATGCGCCGCATGATCTTCCTCGCCATCTGTCTCGCCGTCACCATCGCGCCGGCCGTCTACGTCTTTGGCTTCAACAGCAAGGGCAACGTCGCCAACATTGTCGCCATCGTCCACCTCGCCGTCTCCGGATGCATCACGGCGCTCTTCTCCATGGTCCCCTCGGGCCGCATGTTTGGCGACCGTGTCGCGGGCAAGGCGCGCAAGTATCTCGCCAACCAGACCTTCACCGCCTCGTACGCGCCGCTCGTCAAGAGCCACCGTGCCGTCTCGATCCTGCTCTGGGTGCTCGTCTTTGGCTGCAAGCTCACCGAGTCGTACTTCTTCCTCACGCTCTCGTTCCGCGACCCGCTCGCCGTCATGATCACCATGAAGGTGCAGGGATGCAGCGACAAGTACTTTGGCACCGCGCTCTGCTCGAACCAGCCCGCGTTTGCGCTCACCTTTATGACCATCATGGACCTCAGTCTCTTCTTCCTCGACACGTTCCTGTGGTACGTCATCTGGAACACCGTCTTCTCCATCGGCTGGTCCTTCCACATGGGCCTCTCCATCTGGACGCCCTGGTCCGACATCTTCCAGCGTCTGCCCAAGCGCATCTACGCAAAGCTGCTCGCCACCGCCGACATGGAGATCAAGTACAAGCCCAAGGTGCTCGTGTCGCAGGTCTGGAACGCCGTCATCATCTCCATGTACCGCGAACACCTGCTCTCCATCGACCACGTCCAGAAGCTCCTCTACCACCAGGTGCCCGCCGGCGAGAACGGCAAGCGCACGCTGCGCGCCCCGACCTTCTTCATCAGCCAGACCGACAAGGGCATCAAGCCCGAGTTCTTCCCCAAGGGCTCCGAGGCCGAGCGCCGCATCAGCTTCTTCGCCCAGTCGCTCACCACCGCCCTCCCCGAGCCGCTCCCCATCGACGCCATGCCTACCTTCACCGTGCTCGTGCCGCACTACTCGGAGAAGATCCTGCTCTCGCTCCGCGAGATCATCCGCGAGGAGGACCAGAACACGCGCGTCACCTTGCTCGAGTACCTCAAGCAGCTCCACCCCGTCGAGTGGGACAACTTTGTCAAGGACACCAAGATCCTCGCCGAAGAGTCGCAGGGCTTCGGAGGCGGCTCGCCCTTTGGCGGCGACAGCGACGAAAAGTCCGGCACCAAGAACTCGGCCAAGGCGGACGACCTGCCCTTCTACTGCATCGGCTTCAAGTCGGCCGCGCCCGAGTACACGCTGCGAACGCGCATCTGGTCGTCGCTGCGCGCCCAGACGCTCTACCGCACCGTCTCTGGATTCATGAACTACTCCAAGGCCATCAAGCTGCTCTACCGTGTCGAGAACCCCGAGGTGGTGCAGCTGTTTGGCGGCAACACCGAGAAGCTCGAGCGCGAGCTCGAACGCATGTCGCGCCGCAAGTTCAAGTTTGTCATCTCCATGCAGCGCTACTCGAAGTTCAACAAGGAGGAGCAGGAGAACGCCGAGTTCCTGCTGCGTGCCTACCCGGACCTGCAGATCGCCTACCTCGACGAGGAGGCGCCTCGCAAGGAGGGCGGCGAGTCGCGCTGGTTCTCGGCGCTCGTCGATGGTCACTCGGAGATCCTGCCCAACGGAAAGCGCCGCCCCAAGTTCCGCGTCGAGCTGCCCGGCAACCCCATCCTCGGCGACGGCAAGTCGGACAACCAGAACCACGCCATCATCTTCAACCGCGGCGAGTACGTGCAGCTCATCGATGCCAACCAGGACAACTACCTCGAGGAGTGCCTCAAGGTGCGCAGCGTGCTCGGCGAGTTCGAGTCGTTCAACGTCTCGAACCAGAACCCGTACGGATCCGGCCACCAGGAGTTCTCCAAGGCGCCCGTGGCCATTCTCGGTGCGCGCGAGTACATCTTCTCGGAGAACATCGGCATTCTCGGCGACGTGGCTGCCGGCAAGGAACAGACGTTCGGTACCATGGCCGGCCGTGGTCTCGCGCAGATCGGCGGCAAGCTGCACTACGGTCACCCGGATTTCCTCAACACGATCTTCATGACCACGCGCGGCGGTGTGTCCAAGGCGCAGAAGGGTCTCCACTTGAACGAGGATATCTACGCAGGCATGACCGCCTTCGGTCGCGGTGGCCGCATCAAGCACGTCGAGTACTACCAGTGCGGCAAGGGCCGTGACCTTGGTTTCGGCACCATTCTCAACTTCACCACCAAGCTCGGCAACGGAATGGGCGAACAGATGCTGTCGCGCGAATACTACTACCTGGGCACGCAGCTGCCTGCCGATCGCTTCCTGACGTTCTACTACGGCCACCCCGGTTTCCACATCAACAACATCCTCGTCATCCTGTCGGTACAGCTCTTCATGTTCACCATGGTGTTCATCGGCACGCTCAACTCGCAGCTGCGCGTGTGCGCCACCACCAACAGCGAGTATATCGTCGGCACGGGCGGCTGCTACTACCTCAACCCGGTGTTCCTCTGGATCAAGCGCACCATCATCAGCATCTTCCTCGTGTTCATGATTGCCTTCCTGCCGCTCTTCCTCCAGGAGCTCTCGGAGCGAGGCGCCATCTCGGCCTTTGTGCGCCTGGCGAAGCACTTTATGTCGCTCAGTCCCATCTTCGAGGTGTTCTCGACCATGACCTACTCGCACTCGATCATCAGCAACTTGACCTTTGGCGGTGCCCGCTACATTGCCACGGGACGAGGTTTCGCCACGACACGCCAGAGCTTCGCGCTGCTCTACAGCCGATTCGCGGGCCCGTCGATCTACTCGGGCATGCGTCTGCTGCTGCTGCTGCTCTACGTCACGCTGACGCTGTGGATCCCGCACCTGATCTACTTCTGGATCTCGATCCTGGCGCTGTGCATCGCTCCCTTCCTGTTCAACCCTCACCAGTTCTCTGCCTCGGACTTTATCATCGACTACCGCGAGTTCCTGCGCTGGATGTCGCGTGGCAACAGCCGCAGCCACGCCAACTCGTGGATCGGCTACTGCCGTCTCAGCCGAACCAAGGTGACCGGTTACAAGAAGAAGCGTCTCGGACACCCGAGCGAGAAGCTGGCCGGAGACGTGCCGCGTGCCGGCTGGAGGACCATCCTGTTCGCCGAGGTCATCTTCCCCATCTGCCTCGCCGTCATCTTTGTGGTGGCCTACGCCTTCGTCAAGAGTTTCCACCAGACCGGAGACCCGCCCCAGGGTGCCATCGTGCGCATCGCCATCATCGCGCTGGGTCCGATCGTGTGGAACGCCGCCATCCTGCTGGTGCTCTTCCTGATCAGCATGTTCCTCGGCCCGGCGCTCAACAACTGCTGCGCCAAGTTCGGTTCGATCATGGCGTCGATCGCCCACGTGCTCGCCGTCGTGGGTGTGATTGTTGCCTTCGAGTTCCTGTGGTTCCTCGAGCTGTGGAACGCCTCGCACGCCGTGCTGGGCGTCATTGCTGTCATCTCGATCCAGCGCGCCATCTTCAAGATCCTGATTGCGCTGGTGCTCTCGCGAGAGCTCAAGCACGACGAGACGAACCGAGCCTGGTGGACGGGTCGATGGTACGGGCGTGGTCTCGGCGGGCACGCGTTCAGCCAGCCGGCGCGAGAGTTTGTGGTCAAGATCATCGAGATGTCGCTGTTCTCGGCCGACTTCTTGACGGCGCACATCCTGCTGTTTGGGCTTTCGCTTCCCTGCCTCATCCCGTACTTTGACAAGCTGCACTCGACGGCGCTGTTCTGGCTGCGTCCATCGAAGCAGATCCACGCGCCCATCTTCTCGCTGCGCCAGCGCAAGCAGCGAAGGTCGATCGTGTGGAGATACCTGGTGCTGTTCATCTTTGCCTATGCGATCTTCTTGGCGTTGATCATCTTGCCAGCGGTGTTCTCGTCGACGATCCAGCTCAACTGCTCGTTCTGCAAGTCGCTCTAAGGCCCCGGCTGCAAGGACAGTTCCCCCCAAAAAAGAACCTCACCACAGCATTCTCTTTGCACGCACGCTCTCTACTTTTCCGCTTTGCATATCCTTTTTCGTCCCCTTTTCGCTGTCTCGATCGATCGCCTGCCTGCTCCATTGTCGAGAACATTCTCACCTTCCCTTCCCCCCCTTAGAGTTCTGTAATACGTAGGCTTCCGACGATGCTTTTCACAGTCGAGAAGCGACCGAAGGAGCTGGTTCTGGCCTCGGCGTGCATCTGCGCAGCTGGAGACAGATGCCTAGGCGCATGGCGTGAAGAACCGGCTCGCATCTCTCCTTCCCTTTCACTCATCTTGTCAAATATGTTTCTTGCTCTCTGTCTCTCTCTCTCGTTTTCCTCCCTCCCAACACCTCACTTTTGCATCACTACTGCACAAAGCATCAATCTGAATGGACTTTCTCTGACTCAAATCGCTGATCGTGGAATGTGGTGCGTGGCTGTGTCTGTGTCTGTGTTTCGAGCACGATTCTGTCATGAGATGGGTGGTTGTCGTCGGCACTTGGCCATTTCGTCGCACAGGTCACGCAGGAGGGATTGAGCAGGTCGCGTCGACGCGCTTTTGAGGTTTGAGTGTTGGCCTTTTTTTCGAGTATTTTTGGCAGGGCTTGCAGATGCTGCAGTGACGCGCAGAGCGTGGCATTTTCGACAGTCGCAGCGAGTGGAGCAGCCCGCTGGATGGCGGCTTCGGCATTGACACGTAGCTTCTTTCTCACCACCATCATCGAGGCCACCAACGACAAGCGGGCCACCACCACTGCCTGGGACCACGCGATCTCGGAAACACAGCAGCTGAGCAGGATCAGTCGACAGCGCCATCGCTCATTCCACTGAACACGCTCGTCCGCTTCTGTCATCCACAGCGGGCTCGATCAGCCTCAGCAGAGTGCGCATACTACACGGATCGCCGCTCCAAGCGCCTCGATACACAACCTCAACACGGCAATGTCGTCGTCCTCTTCTCGTCTCGACCAAGGCATCTCGGCGTCGCGCGCTGGCGGCGCACAGAAACGGCCTCCAGCAACAAGCAAACCGCAATCGCCAACAAAGAGGCAGCGCGCGAATCCTTGCCCCTCGCCATCGATCGGCTCGACGTCACGGCGTTCTGGCGATGATTCTACAACCGACTCCGGCTCGGTCGCCTCCAACGTTCGCAGACGCGCTCGCGACTCTGCATCCGCCGCGTTGCCCGACGAGCCGAAGTGGGCATACGCTGAACGTGTTTTGCTGGATAGGACACTGCGACTGCACACGGTCTCTCCTCTCCACTTTTCGTCGCTGCCCGCTTCGATCCAGGAGGTGTCTCGACCGCTGTTCCAGATACTCAGGAACGAGTTGCAGCACTACATCAACCTGCGGCTCAGTGACGGATTCGGATTCCTCGAAGCAGGCGGCACCACGATCGATGCGCGTGATCCCGAGAGCGGCGATCTTCGTCCACCGGAACGCAGGCGGCGCGCTGACATGGACCGGGTCGGCCAAGTGCGCATCGGGTTCTTGGAGGATGCCGAATTTACGAGAGCATTGCAAGCAGCGAACCGGTCGGGCGAGACGAAAGCGCGTCCGTGGGCGATCGAGATCGAGCTGGGCAAACCGGCAGCAGAGCAGGAGGCGTCGAAGGGCAAGATGACCTCGCTGCGGTCTCGAAGTGCACAGGAAGCGACAGCGGCCGAGCTGTGCCACATCGTGTTTGTGCCTGCGTCGAGCACGCGCGACGGACACTCATGCACGTCTCGCCGCTACCCGCTGATCGCGACCAAGGCACCGTCTTCGAGTGCTGCGAGCTCAGACCCGCTGCTGGCATCGTCGAGCGTCAATGTGGGGCCCATCGTGCTGGGCCATGCGCTGGACTGGATCCAGAAGCGGTTCGACTGCCGGATTTCGTCGGCGACGGGAGCGGCGGCTATTGCGTCGCGGCTGCGCGGGCCGCGGCTCGAGGCGCTGGCGGAGCTGATCGTGCGTCAGACGCGCACCGAGATGGGCATCGCCGACGGCGTGGAGCGCACACAGGAGCAGCGCGCGGCGGATGCAGCGGTCAAGCCGGTGGAGCTGGTGTTCGCGTTCCCGGCCAAGGCCAAGACGGGCGGTGGGAAGAACGCGGTGGTGCCAGGCCCGGCGCCAGACCTGGGCGCGCTGACGCTCACCGTGCCGTGGGAGGTGTGCATGAGCCTGCTCGACGGCCTGGCGCTCGACGAAGCGTTGCTGCCCGCACTGAACCACTACCTGTCGACGCACACGTCGATCCCGCTGGACGCGCTCGAGCTGACGCGCATCGGCGTCGCGGGCATCAGCGTGGGTGCGGGCAGGATCAAGATCTCCAAGGTGCCCGGTCAGGACGCCGCGAGCGTCGCCAAAAAGTCGCTGCTCAAGCGCGGGCTGGGTGGGAAAGGGCGGGAAGAGGAGGGCGAGCCGAGCGACCGTCGTCGTGCCGGCGCTGTGTTTGGGTTTTTGCGGGAGGTCGTTGAGGGTGTCGATGGGGTGGAGGAGGAGCGGTAGCCTGTGATTTGGATTTGGGCGTGTGGAATCTATGTTTTTCATTGAGGATGGTGTGCCTGCTGCCACCGTGTACAGTCTGAGCGTGTCCGAGCTGGAGACGATCATGGTCTGAAGGTCAAGAGATGTGTTTGATCGTGACCAAACCGTTTGCTGTCCAGTTGATTGCTGCGACCGCATCCTCTGAGTGAAAAGGCAGCTGGAGCCCTATTTTCGGACTGCGTGAAATCAAAGCCAACTTACGCGCGTGTGCGGCACTCGACTCGGCAATCTGGCTGGATCGGCTGTTTCGCCTGTGAATTTCGACGTGTTGCATGCACAGTCTCGCATCAGCGTCATTCACACATTTCTCCTGTCTTTGCCGTTTGTGGGCTGCATGGAGCCAGCTGGAGCCAAGCAAGCGATTCCACTTTTGCGCTCTCCCTTTCCACTTTGCGACCACCATCCTACCCGCTCAACAAATCATGCAGATCTACGGCTTGCTTATCCTCGCAAACCCGCCTGGCGCGGGTGCGGTGCCGCTGACGACGGCGTGGGAGCTCGGCTCGTTCTCGTGGCTGCAGCGCGGCACGGTTCAGGACATGATGGGGTTCATGGCGAGGGTGAGTAGCTCGATTCGATAGCAAAGACAAACTGGACAGTCGATTCAGGATCAAGGCTTTGCTGAACACACCTTGGAACACCCCTCTCCGCTTGCCCTTCCATAGACGGTCGCAGAGCGAACACAGCCAACGCAGCGTCAATCGGTGCAGGAAAACTCGTACGTCGCGCACGTCCACTCGCGCCCTGCCTCGGACGGCATCTCGGGCGTGCTCATCACCGACACCGAGTACCCCGTGCGTGTCGCCTTTTCGCTGCTCAACAAGACGCTCGACGAGTTTGTCATCAAGGTGCCGCGCTCGCAGTGGGAGGCCAAGGTCAACGCCATCACCACGGGCTCGGCCACCGCGCCGCCCAAGGGCGAGGCGCTGCTGGGCGTGAGCGCGTTCCCGCAGTCCATCGACTACGTCAAGCGCTACCAGGACCCGCGCCAGGCGGACACGATCATGAAGGTGCAGCAGGAGCTCGACGAGACCAAGATCGTGCTGGTGAGTAGAGCTGGCGGAACGAGTTTCTGCAGGGAAAGAGTGCTGACATCTTTGGATCGGGGGCAAACAGCACAAGACCATCGACTCGGTGCTGCAGCGCGGTGAGGATCTGGACAAGCTCGTCGAGAAGTCCGGCACGCTCAGCGAACAGAGCAAGATGTTCTACAAGACGGCCAAGAAGCAGAACTCGTGCTGTGTGGTCATGTAGCAGCTTGGATCGCTGTTTGCCCTTGCCATTCGCGACCGACTCGTCGTATCCAACGCTTTCGTTTCTCTTGTACATAGGCTCGCTTTTCTCGTTGCTATTCGATTCGCTTATGGACTCGTTCTTCGCGGCTATCATGTGATTGTGTCGAAGAGGTCGCGAATCGAGGGCCAGCAGCTCAGGCGTGACGATGCACGCACGACAGCGGAAAGAGCAACACTCTGCGAAAATCGGCTGTGCAGCAGCGCGACAAAAGGGTCTCGCCGAATTTCACCCGCTCAGACCAGCTTTCGAAAGTTGCACTTCACACCATCACATCTCGTATCACATCAGCCTGCTTTCGAACGTCGGCAGCACCGCAAGAAGGAGACAGAGCGCCGCAGAGCAAAGTGCTGACACGGCTCGCCTGCTATGCTTGCGTGAAGGTAGCGCTTCGGGGCTTAGCAGACACCATGGCGGAAGCGATATCGGCGACGATGGACGACACACAGGCGAGATCATCTGCGCCGGTCGGGCACAGCAATGCGACGAAGCGGGACTTCGACGATGGAGATGACGGATCCTCGCAGAGTGACGACGAGGTCGATGCCGTCGCGCCAACCAAGGAGGCTCGTCCGCTGCTCAGCAATGGTCAAGTGGACCAAGATGACGGCGCTGCCCTCGCCCCAACACCGACGCCTACATCCCGCAAGCGCCGCACGCCGCTCAAATGGACCGAGGTGGTCTGGGTCACGCTCACGCTATCGCTCATCGCGATCCTCGGCATCTCGTCCCAGCTCTGCATCATGCTGCCGTACTACCACAAGACCCCCTCCTTCTCCCCGCGTGCACTCGCCGCCGTGCTCGTCCCGTTCAACCTCGGCCTGCTCGGCATATTCTACAACTACTACCTGTGCGTCGCCACGGACCCAGGTAGCGTGCCGCTCGGGTGGGAGCCGGACTGGTCCGCACTCGACCCTCACCCGCTCCAGGGGCAGACTGCCGAACACGAAGCGTCGCTGGAGCTCAAAACCTCAATCTACCGCGCACGCTACTGCAAGAGCTGCAGCGCGTACAAGCCGCCGCGCGCACACCACTGCAAGACGTGCCGCCGGTGCGTGCTGCGCATGGACCACCACTGCCCCTGGCTCGCCAACTGCGTCGGCCACGCCAACTACGCCCACTTCGTGCGCTTCCTCTTCTGCGTCGACCTCACGTGTGGCTACCACCTGCTGATGATCTCGGCGCGCGTGTTGGATTGGTACAATGCGTATAGCTACTGGAGGGAGCCGAGCGCACGCGAGCTCGTGTGGCTCGTGGTCAACTACGCGCTGTGCGTGCCGGTGATTGTGCTGGTCGGCGTGTTTAGCGCGTACCACTTCTACTGCGTCGCGGTGAACCAGACGACCATCGAGAGCTGGGAGAAGGAACGCACTGCGACCATGATCCGGCGCGGCCGCGTGCGCAAGGTGCGCTACCCGTACGATTTGGGGATATGGCGCAACGTCGCACAGGTGCTTGGGCGCAATCCGGTGTTCTGGTGCCTCCCCGGCTCCGTGCGAGTGGACGGCGAAGGGCTCAAGTTCCCCGTCGCAAGCGGTCTCGGTAAGTGCGACTCGGACGGCTGGTGCGGCGCCAGGCGGCGCACGTCGCGACACTGGAGCACGCAGACTGCGATACAGGATCAGGGGGAAGTGTACGATTGGGGGACGCTGGTGGATCCGGAGTTGGAGGCGAGTGTGCTGCACAGGCTGCGGTGGGAGCGCTGGCGGCGTGGGCAGAAGCAGGGGCAGGTGGTCGAAGGGTCGGCATCGAAGGCTCAGTGATGGACGCAGAAGGGAGCGAGGGAGAGGGATCAAGCGGGGCAGCACAACACACTCCGCCACTCTAGACACACGTACGTGCCTGCCCTTTCCCTGCCCTCCTTGCTCGTACTCAGAGTCGCCACTGCATCGCCTTGCATCCAGCCGATCCACTCTCTCACGCCGTACATCGCCCCTGATCACTAACCCTCTCCCTCCCTCTCTCACCGCAACAGACGCAGGCGCGCAATACCGATGGCCGCCCAAAGACCCGCACAAATCCCCCGCCACCTCCACCACCCACGGCTGGCGCGCAGACGGCACGCACGCCCCGCCGCTCTTTGCGCCGCCGCCACCCGGCGCCGCGTCCGCGTCGCCCTTCACGTACGGCAGCGCGTTCAATCCGGCGTTGCGTCCGACCGGGTCCAGCGCCACCGGTGTGCGGTATCGTCGCGGGACGGGGAGCGTGGAGCGCGAGGAGGCGTCGAGTGTGTCTTCTGCCTCCGATGATGAGGGGGAGGGGTACAGCGGTGGTGGGGAGCGAGTGGTCCCGCCGGACGCGGACGCGCTGGATGCCGTGTCTGGGTACGACGAGCTCGCGCCATACGGCGAGTACGGCGAGTACGCGCTGTACGACGAGTACGACTACGACGACGACCAAGACGAGGACGAGAGCGCGCCGCACACACGCGTCACGGTGCGCCGTGGCTCCGAAGGCTACGAAGTGCGCCCCCGCGCCGCCTGGACCGTCTAGCCTCCCCCTTCCACTCTCACCATCAGGCACCATCAGCACTGTGTTCAGAGCCACCTCTTCCAAAAGCTCACGTGCACACGAACAATCATGTTTCATCGTCAACTGCAACAGCGTTGGACGTCCATCCTCTCGCGTGCCTTGGTGTGCAACCGTCTTGTCGCGCTTGAGAATCGTGTCACTGCAGCGAGCCGTGCACGCTTCACTGTGACACCTCGACTGGTGCACACCACTCTGCTGAGTCACTCCTTCCACCCGCTCACACGACGTCCCCCAGCACGGCCTTCGCTCAACTCATCCCTTCCACCGCACACACAGCTCGGACGTCGGAACGTGCAATCGGATTGCGTTGTGTGGAGTACAAAAGCATATTGCGATGCGAATGTTGTGGGAGGAAAAGAATGCTGCGCCTTCAAGAAACGCAATGCAGAAGAAACGCCATGGTGCTGGACGAAGAGATGGTACAAGGAAAGCCACGCGTGCTTTCGGGGGCAACGTCCCAGAGTGTGTGACCCCGAGACGTGCCCTTTTTTTATGATGCTGGTTGAAGAAAAGCTTTTTGGAGGAGGTTGCAAAGAAAACGCGCAGAGACCCAATTTACGCCTTCTTGCGGAACGAGCAGCCCTCGGTCAAGCGGGCCTTACCGCCGGTGGGCTGCGAGAGCACCTGGGCGCACGAGCCGCACACGACAACGGTCTGGGCGTGCGAGAAGACAGTGGTGATGGCGAAGCAGCCGGGGCACTTGACGTCCATGAAGAACGAGTTGGGGTTCTGCACAAGTCGCTTGAGCTTGTGCAAGCGAGCCTGCTGCTCGGCGGAGGGGTTGAGAAGGTCGACGGCGAGAGTCTGGGGAGAGGGGAGAAGAAAAAAAAGTCAGCAAGGATGCTCAGTGCGAGTGGAAGAAGCGCAACATCGTCTCGCGAGGCAGCAGCAGCAACAGCATTGGTTGATTGTGACATGAGCGTCAAAGTGTCGGTCTGGCGATTTGCGGATCCACAATTTCGTGAGCCGGATGTGGTCCAATGTGTGTTGGCGTACTCGTTGTGCTGGAGCAATCTTTATGAAACGTGGTTCAAGATTAAGTGATCGACGGCGTGATGCGGTTATAGAGTCGAGGCGGCGAATGCGAATCAGGCTGACAGAGTGATCGTTGTGCCGGAGATGCAAGGCATGGGGACATCGAGGAGACTGTGATCCAAGACGCTACCAGGTGGCCTCCGAGTTGCAGACGAGCCGGAGACCGAGCCGAGCTCCGAAAGCCGTGAGAGTTCGAGACGGACTTCCCCTGGACTGTCCTGGCGATCGTCGCGATCCGACCAAGTTACATCGATGGACGCAGCTACAATGGCTAGTTGAGCACTGGGCCGATGCACATCTGAGCCAAGTGTCGACGCAACATTGGGCATGAATGCAAAGATGACCGGAACGTGACCATGGCGTGTCGATGTCTGATGCACTTGGATGACTGAATGTGGAAGCATGGCGTATGCGTGGACACTGCAACTTCTCGAGTGCTGATCCGAAGGATGGCATGGCCGATGGCGTTTGCAAGAGAGTCGAAGCTGGTGACGATCGCGAGGATGTCGGTGGCGCACAAGGCATCCTCGACGGCGATGGCAGATTGCAAGTTTGCAAAGGACGACGAAGCTGCTGATCGCTGTCACAGCTTCGAGACGTTGTCGTGATATCGGTCTGCTTCTGATGGCGGTCGTCGTCATCGTCGTCATCGCCGTCTAACCAAGCTGCTGCAAAGGTGTCGATATTTTGCTTGGCGGCGGTCCTGGGCTGCCGAGACTGCTGCTTTCTGCTGATACTGCTGCTGCATTGCGAGACGTATGCTGAACGTTGTAGATGCGGGATAGCTTACCATCTTGATGTATGAATGTGTGAGTGTGTTACTGGGGAGAAGGGAAGGATGATTGTGAGTGGCGGATGTCGATGTTGCTCAGCTGTGGTTGGCTGGCTGGCCTGGCTGTCGACAGAGACTGACTGGCTGACTGAGTTTTTTCGACGAGTACCTCACTGGCTGGCGTGGCCCATTTTGCTCAGCTCGCGACTTGGCTCTGCCTGCTGCTGCCTGCTCAAGTGAAACTTGCGCGCGCAACGAAAATTCGCAGCCACAGCAGGCTGAGTAAAATTCTGTGGCCCTGGAGCGGCACGAATTCGATTGATGAGCAAGACTCGCTTTGGGGCCAGTGTCGATTTCGAACCAGCTCCAACTGACGGCTGCGCAGTTCAAGTTCGACACTGAGCTGAGCGAGGCACCTCGCCGGTGTTCAGCCAGGTTCTCGCAGCCGGGCACAATTTCGAGGCAGCAGAGTCACTATGCTGGACGCGAACCGGCCAACTTGGGCAATCGAATACAGCCAATTTGAATTCAGCTAAGCCAACGCCAGGCGCGCGTAAGACTGGCAGCAGACGGCGAAAATGGAGCATTTCTCGAATGAGCATTCACGTGATCTCTGGCTCGGCCGAGGACAAATTTTGAATTTCCTGAGCCAACAAGTTGAACACTTTTTTTTTTCGAATCGTCACCAAGCGAGGCTGGCTCGAAATTTCAGGCTTGGATGCCGCAATCTTGTCTCTTTGCGAACGAGACAGGCAGCAGAGCGCGACGAGAGACCGCTTTGGCTTTGGCGCAGAAAGGCGAGGCAGCACACAGGCAGTCTTTGCTCAGCCAGCACACAAGGGCATGCGCGCGCGCCAAACAGGCAAAGGCCAAAAAAGGCGAAAACGATTTTTCGAGGCAGCAGCACGCCAGAGGCTGCGACTGCGAGAGGCCAACTGGGCTGCAATGGCTGAGTTTGGGCTCGAGATTGATGGTATGCCGCCAGTCAGTCAAGTCTGAGCCAGCGTCGGCCAGTCAGTCAGTCAGTCAGTCAGTCAGTGAGACTTTGAGGTTTGGTCGACATCTCCCCTTCCTCTCCTCGTCATCATCACCGACCCCCCTCAAGTCCTAAGAACGTAAGTGGTCTATCATATTGTCTTGCATCGACACTCCTGCTACTATATCGACGACAGACAAAGGCAAAGGTACGAAGCAGCATCGTCCAACAGCATTCGCAGTCCAGCACAGACAACCCAATCAGCATTCAGACTCGTTCGCAGCAACCGCCATCCCGCCAGCATTCCGCATCTATCTCACCACCAACAGCAGCTCTCTCGCAGCATCCAGCTCTACACCGCCCACCATCCCACGCACACACACACGCTCAACTCGATACTGTGAGGCATCAGCATGGCAAACCAGCCGTTCATCTAGATAGTGGCGCAAACTCGGTCGCTGCCGCAACGCCAGTCAGCATTCACCTGGCACTGGGCCACCACGACGACGAAGCCAAAGAGCAGGATAGAAACAGCGACTCTGTTCATTTGTCGACGAGGTGCAATAGCCTGTGGTGCTGCAAGGCTACGACCGGCCAAGAGACGATGGATCGCATTGCAGAAGGGGAGTCCTGTCGCTGCCAGCATCTCGGATTGCGCAGGCAAGTCGGTGTCCACGGCGATATCTTGCATTGCTGAGACTGGCACCTTGCCTCGACATGCAACGATCGGCACCTTTTCCGAAGTCTCTTCAGGCGCCCGACATTGCTGCATCATCCCACGCAGCCAGGTCGCTCGCTCTTGCTGTTCCTTCGTCCAACTCTGTCTCGACCGCCCATCATTAGCAGGAGTGCTTGCCGCAGACATTCTCTCCCAAAGTTACATTTTGAATGCGTATCTGACCTCGCATTCACTTTCTCTTCCCTCACAGTCTTCAAGATGGTCAACCTCAGAACACAGAAGCGCCTCGCGGCCTCGGTCCTCGGATGCGGTAAGCGCAAGGTCTGGCTCGACCCCGCCGAGCAGAACGACATTGGCAACGCCAACTCGCGCGCCAACATCCGCAAGCTCATCCGCGACGGCCAGATCATCCGCAAGCCCGTCGTTGGCGGCTCGCGATCGCGTGCCCGCGCCACCGCCGCCGCCAAGCGTGCCGGCCGTGGTACCGGCCAGGGTCACCGCAAGGGTTCCTCGGAGGCCCGCATGCCCACCAAGGTCATGTGGATGCGCCGCCAGCGTGTCCTCCGCCGCCTCTTGCGCAAGTACCGCGAGTCGGGCAAGATCGACAAGCACCTCTACCACGAGCTCTACCTCAAGTCCAAGGGTAACGTCTTCAAGAACAAGCGTGTCCTCATGGAGCACATCCACAAGGCCAAGGCCGAGGCTGCTCGTTCCAAGCACCTTGCCGACCAGATGGAGGCCCGCCGTATGCGCAACAAGGCCATGCGCGAGCGTCGTGCTCAGCGTGTGCTCGAGAAGCGTGCTGCCATCATTGCCGTCGAGAACGAGGCCGAGGAGAAGAAGTAAACTGGCTCAGCGGCACTCGTTTGTTGTTGATTCCCATGTTTCGCTTTCTTGTTTCTTCTATCTCTGTTTTCTCCGGCTGTTTTGCACACACATTCTTGCCACCTATACATCATCCCCTCATCTAGTCGTCGACTCGACGACATACACATCCGGCGCATTGGGAGTTGGACCAACTCCGTGTCATCTATCACATACACACTCTCTCGCCCATGCATCTGCTCCGCCGTCACTGAAGCTTTCGGTGTCGGTGTTGTGCATTTTCTACACACATCATTCACATCCTCTCCTCTCGCCCAAGGTGGTTGATTCCCACCGACGGCTCTTACGGCTTTCCCCCTTGCATGTACGATACTACCCTCTCCACCCTACATATCGGCTTGGGGGGGTCGTTCCCAAAAAGCAATCAATCTGCACATTGACCCAGACCCACATGAGTTGAGCAGCGTGAGATGTCTGCAGCGGTGCAAGCGGAGGGGCTTGATTGAGTGGGAAGATTGAGGGGCTGTTGGCGTGAAATGAGCCGGCGGGTTTGGTGGCTCGTCTGTTGAGTAGTGCGAAGAGGTGTGTTGCTGTAGTGATGTGTGTGGCCAGATTGGAGACGTTGGCGATCACGAGGCGCTCAAGTGTGAGCATGAGCATGAGCGCGATCTGTGCGTAATACACACGCGGGCTAACCAGTGGAGCACAGGACTCGACTTATCTCGACCACCACCACCCACGCCCAACTCGATCGCAAGCATGCCATTCGCCTACCTGCGCAAGCAGCGCTTGGAGCAAGAGCGCCTGCAGCAACGCCACGGCGCCCAGCACCAACCCCACGATGGCTCTCGTCGGGCGATCAAGGTCGGGCTGCTGGCGATGCTCGTCGCGCCGCTACTGTTCCAGCTGCCGTGGGTGCACAGTGCGTTTGGGCCGGGCACGCGCCTGCCCGCGCTGTGGGTGCGCAGTGCCGCGCCATCGTCGACGGGCGCGGGAGGCGCCGAGTGCTGGAACGTGCGGGGCGGGGACGAGTTCCGGTTCTGCGAGGACATCGAGGCGATTCCAGGCACCGCCGAGATGCTCATCAGCTGCGATGCGAACCGCGCGCGCTGGAACACCGTCATGGGCCCGCTTGCCGACGCTGGCCCTCGGGGGGGACTGTTCAGCTACGCCTACCCCACGTCGCGCACGGGGGAGCGGGCGGAAGCGCAGCCCGTGCCGCTCGTCGACTTCCCCGCACAGAGCACGTTCCACCCGCTGGGCATGTCGATCCTACCCCGCTCGGACGGGGGCGAGGGGGGAGTGCTGTTCGTGGTGAACCACAGGCGCGAGCGGTCCAGCGTCGAGCTGTTCTACCTGTCACCGCGCGCAGAGGGTGGGTGGGAGGCCAAGTGGCAACGGAGCATCGTGCACCCCCTCGCGACGCACACGCCCAACTCGATCCACGCGCTCACGCCCACCTCGTTCATCGTGACGAACGACCACCTGTTTGCGCGCCGACCAGGCCCGCGCGATACGCACCTCGTCCCGCTGCTGCAGCACGTGCTCTTTGGTGGCGCGGTAGCAGGGGGGTGGAGGGAGTGGATTGTAGTTCGAGTGGCGATGCTGCTGAGTCGCAGAGGGGTAGCGGCGCGACTGGCGCAGGTGGAGACGCTGCTCGCGCTGCCGCTCGGCTGGGCGAGCTACGCCGAGTTCGATGCGACGCAGCAAGAGGACGCCGGCGTGAGCGCCAGCCGCATCGCCACCGCCATCCCGTTCGCCAACGGCATCGCGCTCACGCACACCACCATGTTCGTCGCAGCCACCACGTACCCGGGCCTCTTCATCTACGCCCTCCCCCCCTCCCCCACCCCACTTGCCTGGCAACTCCGCCCAACAACAAAAGTGCACCTGCCCATGCGCGTCGACAACCTCGCCTGGTCGCACTCGGCGCACTCGTCGCA
>LT795056.1:529061-539217 GCA_900162835.1 Sporisorium reilianum f. sp. reilianum | reverse complement strand
GCCGGGGACACGCACGAGTGCGAGCTGGAGCGTCGCTGTCTCCGCGCACGCGCACGGCACGAGCGCACGGGCGTGGGAGGATGCAGAGGCCCCCCTGCCCGCTCACCACTTTACGCTCTCCCACAGCGCGGACTGGGACATCAGGACACTGCTGCAGAGTACGGGAGAGGAGGTGGTGGTGAGTGGCGAGACGGTCAGCATCCCGTCCAGCGCAAGCTCGTTCTTGTACGCCGACGGGGAGCAAGGGACGCTGATTGTGTCGGGTCTCTATGGGCCCGTGTTGGCGTGTACCGGTGTGTCTGCTTGATGTGTGGCAATCTCAGCTAGGCGTGTCCCGCACGATGGCTGGCATCACACGTTCGGTGCAAGCGTAAGAGAGGGTCCCGAAACCATTACTACAATTGAAAGGATCTGAAAGACAGAAGCGAAAAGGTGAGGCAAAAGAACAAAGCATCAGGGTGCGCGAGAGCGTGAAGTCGTCGCGACAAAGTGCAACAAGGGGGCGATCGAGAAGCGAGAAACAAAAACAAAGATACGAGCACAAGCACTGAAGGCGCGTGCAAGAGCTCCGGGTGGGGATGACGTCGTACCAGCAGCGCGCATCCCCCCGACGCAGGAGCCTCTCAAACCACAAGCGCAACCACGGCAGCCGCCGCCGCGAGCGTCGCGAGCCCCACCACCCCCGACCTGGCGCCACCCGCCGGCGCGCCGTTGACGACGGCGGCAAACTGGGTGGTGTTGGCGATCTTGTTGACCTGGCCGACAAAGTCGTGGCCGCAGTCGGTCTTGGCCGCCTTGTAGATGTCGCTCTGCGGCGCGAGGATCTCCGAGGTGCGCAGGCCGATGGCGTACGGGATCGAAGTTTCAAACTTGATGTACGAGGCGAGGATGAGCTGTGTGCAGCGCGAGCAGAGGATCGACTTGGGGCTGGACGACGAGATGAAGAGGAAGGCGGCGTTGGTGTTGGCGGTGCCCGTGGACTCGGTCTGGTTGTACAGGCCGCCGAGGTTTTCGGACGTGGTCGACTGCCTTCGGGCGAGCTCTGCGACGGTCTCGGAGGGCTCGTCCTCTTCGTCTTCTTCTTCATCCTCCTCGTCATCGTCCTCCTCAGCGACGTCCCTACGCGCCTTGCTCGAGGCAGCAACACGCGACGAGTTGGCCGCGGCCTTGGCAATGGTCTTGAGACAGTAGTCGTTGTTGGTGTCTTTGCTGCAGATCGAGTTGACGAGCGGGGTGATCATGTACAGGTTGTCGTACATGGCCTGGACGGCGGCGTTGTTGCTCTGCAGGTCCGTGTGGCAGTTCTGCCAGAACTGGTCGAGTCGCTGACGGATGATGTTGGCGTCGCAGCCCGTGTTGGTGGAGCAGAGGTCGGCGAGCGTCGAGTCGAGCTGCGCGGCCGAGTCGGTGGAGTTGGAGGTGTAATACTTTGTAGCGGCGAGCAAGGGTTTTGTGCAGGCGTCGAGCTGCGTGTCCGAGTTGAGCGTGGAGAGGAAGGTCTGGCAGGTGGCCGAGACGTTGGAAGGGATGGCCGAGACGTTGGCGGCGGCGGTCTGGGCAGCAGCCGGTGCTACCGAGGAGCCGATGAGGAGCAGCGTGGCTGCGAGCGAGCCAGCGGCGGCGGAGAAGCTGAACGACTTCATTGTGCGTGTGCGCAGTGTGTGGTGGAGAGAAGGGAACGCGAGAGCGACTGCAGAGATGGAATGCGTAGACAAAGGGCTGTGTTGCTTTAGAGTGGAGAGTGCTGACGAGCAATGAAAAAAAAGAAGGTGGGGGGGGGGCAAAGAGGGTGGTGGGGAAATGAGGTCTCGGACACGGATCGCGAGGAGAGAGGTGATGGAGAAGGAGAAGGAGGATGAGATGGTGTTGCGTCGCGCAGCTCGAGTGACACAGCCAAGGCAGCACCTCGCACCGAGAGAGACAGACGAAGCTCAAAACTTGAAATTGCGGAATGCGAATCGCTGTGGTGCGAAACTCGTCTTTGCTGTGTTTCTGTGCTGATGTCCCCTTTTTTCGACGCGGAAGAGGACGAGGCACTGGGCCACAGTTCCAGCATTCGTGTTTTTCGAAAGCGTTCCTGCCGAGTGTCGATCCTCTGATTACAAAACGCGCGCATCCACAATACAACTTTTGAAGCGTTGGCTGCATGCCCCTTGTCGATCCTTTTCCCGCTTGCCCTTTCAAGACTTGCTCGGTGCAGTGCGAGTATCGCGAGCCTGATTCACTGCCGAACTTTCGGCGGGCGCACAAAGGGCCTCTCAACCCCGCAGACTCGACTTGCAGCTCAGTTACTCAGCGTTCGAGGATGCCTCTGCCACACTCCGCTGCTGTTCGGCAGTCTCGGCCGTTACACTCGTTCTCGCCACTCAACTTCCTACACAGCTGATACCGTTCTACTTTCTGTTGACAGCTCGAGACAAGATCAAGGCGGTGCGTGCTACAGTAAGCGTATGTACAAATGAATCTGTGTAACAATTCAGCAGGCGCGGTATCGTGTGCGCAAGATGAATCAGAATGATGGAGCGCGGCGCTCGTTGTTGAGGCTGCTTGACAGGATTGACGCACCACGATCTCGGCTTGAGGAGGCTCTTGAGCGAGGATCACGTTGCGTCGGCTTGAAAAGGGCTCGTCTGAGTGGAGTCAGACATCGTTCGTAGCATTCATCACCATTTGTCGGCACCTCGACCACCCGCTTCGAGCGCGTCAAGTCTTGCAAGCTTGGTCTGGCAGCCCGCAGCTCGAGTACTGAGCGGAAAGACAATAGAGTGAGATCCTCTTTCGAGGCCGTAATGATCTGACGCTGGTCGCAGTCGGGGTTGCGGGTGCATACAGATCCAAAGATGCCGCGTGTGGGAATGGCTTGTCGCATCAAGGTCCATATCGATATCCGAGTAGCCATGGTGTATACGTCAAGTGTGCTTGGAGAGGTCGATGCGATCGAGCTGGGCACCTAGTGAACGTCGACGGTAAGCTCCTTTTCGAGGATAAACTTGCCCTCCTTGTACTTCTCCGCTGCGACATAGGCTCGATCGTACTTCCATCCGATGGTGGTCTTGCACTTGATGCAGCTGATATCTCGCACCGTATGCAGGCCCGTGGTCATGTGGCGATCCTCGGGCTCGCCGAGACCAATGTTGGTGACCGAGTCGAAAAGATACGCTCGACCATGCTGACCGTTGAACGCACGGCTGACGAGGTTCTCGATCGTGGTGAGGTGCGTCTTGCACTCTTTGCAGCCAAACACGCGCTGGCCGCTGAGGTACTGCTTGTGTGTCATGCCCATCTTGGCTGGTTCAAGCTACCGATGTGAAGCTGCGGCCGAAGCAGTGCTGGTGGGCAGACGAAGCTGGCAGGATAAATGCTCTCTGTCAACGACGAGGTTCGTTTCTGTCACAAAAGGGCGTTTCGTATGGGATCTTTCTCGCTGTTTGAGTGCTTTGGATATGATCAGGTGAAGGCAAGGAGAGTCAAGAGGAGGCAGTGAGGATAAGACTGTGGGCTCGTCTGATAGAGAGGGACAGCCCGCACAATTCAGGGTCCTCCTGCAGCCTCACAGCCGGTCACCCGCACTTTCGCCTCAACTCAGCCACGAAATGAAGCGCTCAGATCACAAAGACTGCAGTCTGCTGCAGCCTTTTTTTTTTTTTTAGGCTGTGGAGGAGGCGCCTCCAAATTTCAAGCCGGCCGAAACACTCAATTTTGGTCAGCCTTTTCGGCTGTCGGAAGAGGAGGAAGATCTTTTTTGTAAGACATCGACGCACTTACCAACTGCTGCTGCTTCTTGACAGCCATACCACTCTATACACTCAATCGCCATGGCTGCGGCACAGTCACTGTCAGTGATGATAGCGCCATCCCTGCGCCTGCTCGGCAGCACAGCTTCAGTTCCCATCGTCATCTCGGCTCGAGCAGTGCACACCCGTCAAGTCTCGCCCAACGCTTTCCGCCATTACCACGCTTCCACACCTCGAAGCAGCGACAAGAAGGGCAAGTCGAACTCGGCGGATCATCTCAAAGGCTCAAAAGCAGCCTTCACCCAGCGACAGATGCTCGACGAGCTCCGTGCGTCCGCTTCTTCCTCAAACTCTTCTTCGTCGCTCTCGGAAGCTCAACCTCGACCGCGCTTCAATGCAACCGCAGAAGCTGCACTCGATGCTGCTTCGGGCTCAAGAGGCGGCGGCATCCCTCTAGGTATGGCTGGACTCACGGCAGGAGGAGGCGGATTCAGCTCGCAGCCGACGCTGGTGGACCGAGCCATCGGTCAGGGCAAGCCGTGGTCGCAACTCAAGACAGGTCAAAAAGTCGCCCGCGCTACCGTACAATCCTCTCGCACCATGCTCATCTTTGGCGGTGGAGCGCTGACGTTCGTGCTCATCTACGCGCTCACCAGCGAGCTCTTCGCCAAGAACAGTCCCACCGTCATCTATTCGGACGCATGCAAGCGCGTACAGAACAGCGCCGAGATCGCAAACCATCTCTTGACTCCGTACCGCTTCCGCACCACGCCTCTCGTGGAAAGTGGATCGAGTGACTTTTCACCGCTCAACCCGCCTTCCCTCAAGGACAAGAGGCGATCCAGGTCGGTGCCCTCGGTGTCGTTCACGGACGAGCGTACGGGCGAGGAAAAGATGCTGCTGCGATTCTGGATCGGCGCGAGGGAGAAGGGCGAGGATTGGTCGTTCTGGGATACGGCACGGTACGAGGTGGTAGAAGCGGGCAAGTGGGTCGGTCGCAAGGTAACCGAGGGCGGCGAATGGCTTGGCGAACAGCTCGGTGTCGACCTCGCATCGAGCGATCACGCTGAAGGCGAGAAGGAGGCAGCCAGTGCAGCTGCCGACGGGCTGGCGACAGCCGGAACAAGCGCTGCCAAGCCATCAGACAACGCGCTCAGTCGAACGTGGAGCTCTGCTCGAGGCGGTCTCACCAGCGTGGTTCGAAGCTCGACAGAGGCCATCACTTCGACGCTCACCTCGCCTACCGCACCCAAGTCGCGCCGCACGTCCGAGCCAGGGACGTGGTCGTCGGGAGAGGTGCACGCCGAGCTCGTCAAGGATCAAGACGGTACGCTGCAGTATCGCACGCTGTTTGTGGATATCCCCAACTCGCAGGCGTTCACGCGCCAGCGTGTGTGGATCGTACGCAGGCCTGGAGAGGTGCAGAGGTGATCTAGCTCCTTTGCAATGGAACAGATGCAATAACGCTGAACAGAAGACGAGTGTCGAATGTGACGAGCTGCGAAGAGCAGCCGAATTGAGGAGAGAGTGTCTTGTTTGGGCAACGGCGACTTTTGCTGACGTTGAAAAAAAGCGACTGAAAAGCACACGTGAAAAGAAGGCCGAAAAATTGCTGCTTTCATCCGCACATCCTCCTCGTCATCAGAGGTGGCAAAAGGTCTTGGAGAGACCGCAACTTTGGCTCGCAGGGTGTGTGCGTGATAAGGATCACTCACATCTATGCGAGCGAAAAGTTCGGTTCTGCATCGCATCGCATAGACCAAAGAGGCCAAGCGAGCCAAGTAGATCGCCGAGATCAACAATCGAGATCGACACAGCGGCGGTGATGTGTCAATCACGGCTGCTTGCTCTTGCATAGAGTCTGCAGCTTCTTCAGGTCCTCGCTCACACATGGTTGTGTCTGAAGACGCAGCTTCGCTTCCGCGAAGACACCGAGATGCACAGAATTGTTCTGTCGAGTGATCTTAGACCGGCAGACTCCGGACCAAGATCGTCAAGCAGGAGCCCTCTTGTTCACAGGCTAGACGGGTTCGATGGAACGGCTCTTTCCGCTATTGCAAGCTAGGGATCGTTCTGGTCGCACTGTCTGTGGAGCGCACGGATCACCGCTGCGCATGTTTATGCTGAAAAGGAAGGACTCGTGCTCGACATCATTGCATGCCAAGCGGCGGGTATCATTGGCGCAGACCATGACTCTGCCGCTGTTTCCCGCCCGCCCAAGCGCATCTCGGCGCATCGGTGGCTTGGTTGACTGAGTGGAGCCGCCCGCTTGTCGTCGTCGCTGTGCTCGTGAGATCAGGTCTGCAACCTTCGTGTTGGTTTCACAGCTCACCAGTCTAAGCGAGTTGACAGGTCACGCTCCGTCGCTGTCCCCAGCAGATCAGGCGCGTGAGCAGTGTTGCTAGCGAAAAAATGATCTGCACGTCGAAATGCGCAGTGCGAGACAGGCATGCACACCTGCATATCTAACCCCCTTTTGCTGCTGTCATTCCTCATCCTCACCAAACCTCCTCACGGCGTCTTTTTGCGTGTTCGTCTCAGTGACAGCGCAGAGACGATCTCGAAGGAAAGCCGTATCACAATATCCTATCACGTTGAGCAGGCTTAGAGAGGCGTCAGAGCTTCGATGCCGACCGGCACCTGCGATCCAACCCCCTTCTCTCGCCCACGCGGTGGACTCTGCTCTCGTCTGTACGCACAGCCGTCATCGCTTCCCCATTCGACGAGAAGACTGCCTCTAGCCTGAAGAAGCGCTCATTGTCAACTTGGCCGCTGCACTACTCGGACCCATTCAAGGGTACGCGCTGCTCGAGCAGGTCCATTGTTTTTTCCTTTTCCTGCAAGCTTCACTGCTCGCTTGTCACTCCTGTATGCATTTTAAACAAGCTTTGATCGTCCATTCGACTTGAACTGCACTCGCCTAATCTCATGCCGCCGACATGTTCCAATGCCGAAAACAGTTTGTCTCCCATCGCCAAACAAAGCACGGCTCCAAGACGGGGCTGGTGCGACTTGGGGTGGAGTTGGGGCGAAAGGGTGGCTTGTATTGTGGCGCGTCGATCAGGTACCAGCCCAGCCGTGTTGAACAGGTGCGCCGTGGTTGCTCTTGCTGTAGTGATCCCTCCCATGTCAGTTGTCTGCTCAACCAAGCAGCCGCCGTGAACATCCCGCATGTCCCGCCTCCGCAAGATCACATTGCTGCTTGTCACGGTTGCCGCCAAGGCTGACCGCGAGGACAACTTCTGTTTCGAACTCCTACTTCTCACCAATCCTCACGACCATCACCATCAGCTCCCCTCTCCACTGTCATCCATCTGCTCTCGCCTTCCCCCTTTCCCTTCCGCCTTTCCTTGACCTGCCCCGCCACCTTTGCTACACCGTCAGCTTCGTGAAGATTTCGGGCAGTCACCCAGCCACGCTCTTTGTTCCAGCCTCACCTCACCTTTTGCACATATAACACCCGCGTCGACACGAAACCCGACCCACCTACCAACAACTCTCCAAACCAGCGCAATCATGGTTCGTACCACCCTGTTCAACGCCATCGTCGCCACATTCGCGCTTGTCGCCATCGGAGCCTCGGCCGCCTCGGACGTCGCCGGCCCGGCAGCCACCAAGTCGCTCGCCCCGGCCGCCCCCGAGTTCCTCGACGAAGCCGGCAACCCGATCGAGTTCATCAACTCGGTCGTCGGCGACGAGGACGACGACGACTACACACCGGAGCAGCTCGAGCAGCGTTCGGCGATGCGCCGCTCCAAGCACCACCACAAGCACACGTCCAAGAAGCACCACAAGGCGCACGTCTCGTCGGCACGCAAGCTGTTCACCATCGGCCCCGAGGACAGCGACACGCTGTGGCGCAAGGACGTGCAGATCACGTGGTATGCGTCGCACGACCTGCTCAACCCGCAGTGCGGCAACGGCGGCGGCAGCTGGCAGCCGGTCAACTCGTGCCACATTGGCGCGGTGGTCAAGAACTGGGACGACGGCCCGCAGTGCGGCGAGTTTGTCAAGCTGTGCAACAAGCAGGCCGACAACCACTGCGTGGTGGTCAGGGTGATCGACAAGTGCGCCGGCTGCGGCGAGGACCATGTGGACCTGACCAAGTCGGCGTTCAAGAAGCTCAGTCCGAGCGGAACGCTCACCGAGGGCAGGATCCACGGCCTGCAGATGTACCATGCGAAGACACCCTCTGTCTGGGACTTGGCGCTGTTTGGCCCTAAGGTGCTGTCTGGATGAGCATGACCGACGTCATGACAAGAGCGACACCCTTCGTCCGCTCTCCCCGTTGTCGGCCTGGAAAGCATCCTCCCCCTCCATCGCAATTCCCCTCAACATTGTCCCCCACGCTCGTTTCATCGTTTCGCTTCCGCTCCCCTTTTGTCCACATGCGCAGCCCAAGGAACACTGGCTTCTTCCTTGAGACTCTTTTTGTTTAGCTCGCCGCTTGTTCCGCCTTTCACCTTGTTAGCGCGTTTCCTGGGAGACGGCTGTTTCAATGTTACCCCTTTTCGTTTTCCTTCTTCACATCTGGTGGCTGATTCGTGTGTGTTGTAAAGAAAGGTCGATGCTTGAGATGCGAGATACAAATACAGTGCGGAGGAGAGCCTGGGTGTGGCTGTGGTATGAAGAGGCGGCGACTTGAGATGCAGATCGGAACGGTGGGGTGTCAGCGTCTCCACCACCAGAGGAAGACCTGCGGCGAGTCGACAAAGGGAACAAAAGATCAGATCTGTCAGCAACATCTCTCTCCGCTCCCGGGCGCAGCGCTGTGACACTTACAAAGATCCAAGTGACAAAGAGCAGAAAGAGCATCATATTGCAGAACCAGCCGCCCTGCCGTCTTGCCATCTTGTTCATCCGCTTGAAGGTGCCTCCCAAGAACGCCGAGGTATTCTCGAACGCCTCGCCCAGTGTCCCTAGATCCTTGGTGGACTCGCGCACCTCGGTGCCGATGTTGAGCGTGATCTCCTTCAACATGGACACGCGCGCGGTGAGGCCGTCGAGGCGCTGGTCGTTCTGCTCCTCGAGGTCCTCGGCGGTGCGTGTGGCCGAGTAGGCCGACGCGGCGCGCGCGAAGATGCCCTCGCCGTGCGACGCGGGCTCCTTCTTGGGCGCACCGACGAAGTCGGAGCTGTGGTACGCGGTGCCGTTGGTGGACGAGGATGGGTACGGGTTGGCGTCGTAGGGCGAGGAGGAGCGGTAGGCGGAGAGCGAGGAGGACGACGGGTACGCGCCGCCGGCGAGCAGCGCGTGCCGGTCGGTGGCGCCTGCGCGGCGGTTCATGGTGTCGATGCGGAGAGGAGCTCGAGAACGTGCTCGATGGCCGACAGCTGCGCTCGATCGTCTCCTGCACGCGTCACTGGCACGGCTCGCCCGGATGGGATGTGGTGGTGAGTGCGCAACTAGAAGCAAGATGACAGTTGACGTTCAACTGCTTCGGCACTCGGAGTCGACGTGTCCATGCGAATGGTGCGTGGGGCTGCTCAGCAAAGCATGACATAATCCAATCTAAATTCCTCCATCACTTCACGCGATCTTACATTTCCTCCAAAAACCACGTCGGCAGAACACGGAGCAAAGAGCTTCTTCACGCTCTCACTCTGCCTCGACATGATTCTCTTCAGCGAACAGCGAGCGAGTTCAGACAGCCGCAGAGACGCTTGGAGTTCGGGGTTCGGCCATGCTCTGCTTGCCGGTTTCCCCATACCTTGCCTCCTCCGCGTCCATTGACCCGTCCTGGTCTTGGCAGCAGTACAAAGACCGCGGCGCTCTTCGGGCCCCCGCATTCTCACGGCGACTGTATCAGCATCTGCTCCAACTTAGCCCCGCACAGCAAGCAGGGTGAAGCTGCCTGCGCCAGGGGCCCGCTGGAGTGCGCGGAGCACGAGAACAGTGCGAGACCGAAGCTCGAGTGAGCCGGCCAATCCGTGCAAAGAGCCGGTTGATCCGAAAAAAGTGCGGCATGAAATCCCACTTTGCGCTGAAATCGTTTTTGGGGCGGAGAGATTCTTCCAGACTGTCGCTGTCCGCCCATGCGACAGACGCAGATGCACAGCTGTCAGCGAACGAGAGGATGTCTGCAAGGCCAAGCAAGCGCTGCGATTCGGGCGTGAAATCCGATAATCGATGAAGAATCGACGCGACCAGACGGCCGGTTGATATATTGATTGTCTACTATTTTGCGCTCTCAACCGGCCGCTTTCTTCGCTGCAAACAATATAGCATCTCCATCTGGACGCAACTCTGGCTCGCACACTGGCAAGAGATGTACAACAGCCCCGAGTAAGTGGCATCGCAGCTTTGCTTCTGGTCCGGAGAAGGAAGGTTGTTCGAAGGCTTGAACGCCTGTATGTTTTATTGATTTATTAATATTTTTCTTCTCCTCCACCGATCTTCTTGAAAATAGGATTTTGGGCTGT
>LT795056.1:399106-523315 GCA_900162835.1 Sporisorium reilianum f. sp. reilianum | reverse complement strand
GGGCGCCGTGGCGCCACTGCCGCGCGTGGCCACCTCGATCGTCTCGGCGCGCACGCTTTCGCGGAAGCCCTGCTTGTGGTCGTTGACAAAGTACGTGTGCGGCATGTAGATGAACCGGTCCGCGTACACCCATTCGTCGCTCGGCTCTTCGGGATCCAGATCCGCCATCAGATCCGTCGGCCGTGCCTCCCGCTTCTGCCGTCGCCACCGATCGACGCCCGTCATCTCGGGCGGACACACAATCGGATCCGCAACCACCCAGTCCGTCCACCGCGACGCCATGCTGCCCGCAAACCCCATAAACTCCATCTGCACGGGACACGGCCGCGCCGCAAACACCTCGTTCCGCGCGCCCTTGGTATACCCATTCAGGTTGACGAGCACATGGATATTGTCCATCACAATGCGCTCCACCACCTGCTGGTTCGACCACGCCGACACATCCACGAAGTGCTGCGCCTCGCGCTCGATCTTGCGCCGATACGGACTGCCGTCCGACGGCGTCGTCGCATACAGAAACACGTTGAAGCGCTCTCTGTCATGGAAGCCAAACACCGACTGCATGAGGTGCGCGAGCGGATGGTTGTTCAGGTCCGACGACACGTAGCCGATGTTGATCTTGGGTGCCGGCGGCGACGGCGGCGGATACACCACATCGGGCACCCACATCTGCGTCAAGGTGCTCTGCGAGATGCGGAGCGCATTGCGGTGGCAGATGAGCCGGATCTGGCGCGCAGACAGCGGATACGTGAACGTGTGGAAAGGCAGCACCGTGGGCACGGCCGGCGTGACGAGGCAAGAAGGCAGCTTGGGGCGCGCATAGCTCGCGCCGTGTGTGCTCGCCGCGCTGACCCTGGGCAGCTCGGCGGCAGCGTGCAGCGTGCCCGCACCGTACGCGTCGACGTACCACCTGCGCTGCGACCTGCGCATCATCCTCTCGACGAGCTGGATGAGGTAGCCGCCCTCGCACACCTGGTTGGCGACACGGTCAAAGCCAGGCTGGTAGAACGGCTGCAAGCGCTGCGTCCAGATCTGCGGAGCGTCCGCGCGTGTGTCGCCCATCGCGTCGATGATGGCGCGAACCCAAGCCTCGAGCGGACCCGCTGTCTGGAAAGCACCAGCGCCGTACTGGCAGCCGTCCCTCAGCTGCTTCGACACCAGCTCCGAAACATTGACCATCCAGCCACTCTTCTCCGAGCCACCACCACTTTCTGGATCATCGCCACCCCCTCGCTGCGGCTGCGACGCACCCCTATCCAGATACACCTCGGTCCAGTCGCACACGGCCAGCAGCGCATTGACCAGCCCGCACAGCGCCTCTGGGAAATTCGGGTTTACCTGCACCGCACGCCGGTAGTACACCACCGAGTCCTGCGTGCGTCCCTGATCCTTGATCGCATTGCCCAAATTCGCCAGCGCCACGTCAAAGTTCGGGCTGCTCTCCACCGCCTTCTGGTACATCTTGATGGCCTCGTTGAGATGCCCGAGGTCCTTGAGCAGCGAGCCGAGGTTGGTGTAAATGTGCGGATGCCGCGGGTCGAGCTGCAGCCCCTGCGTGTAGTACTGCATCGCCAGCGCCTGCCCATTCAGCTGCTGCGGCTGCCCCACCGCGTTGATCACCGTCGTCACGACCGGGATCGACGACAGCAGGATGCCGAGGTTGTTGCACGTCGACGCCGACGCGTGCATCGAGATGGACAGATAGTACAGCGGCAGCAGCAACGAGATGGAAGGTGGGATGCCGCCGAGCATCAACGGGCCGTGTGGCCCAGCAATCGGACTGGCCGTAGCATCCTGGAACAGCTTGGCCAGCGTCAGGAGGATGGTCGACGTGGTCTGCGCAGCCTGCTTCTGCGCCTGCTGCAGATTCGCCACGTTTTGCGGCTTGGAGCTCTGCGTCGGCCGAGCGAGCGCAGGCAAGTTGCCGTCCGTCTCTGCAAAGATGACCTTGCACAGCTGCGTAGCCGCCTCCGGCAAAAGCAACAGCATGGGCAGCTGCCCATTACCGAGTCGAAGCAGCGTACTGACCACCACATCGCCAGACAGCTTGACGAGCGCCAGAATGCCGCCGGGACACAAACGGTGAAACGCACCGCTAGCCAGAACAGCGGCCTGCTCCGGATTGGTCGGGTCGATGCCCAGAGCCACTGCGATCTCGAGCGCAGCAGCTGCAGCAGCCGTCCCGGGCAGCATCGCGCCCATCGAGAGCAGACCGACGGCACACGTGGCGACAACCAGATCGCGCAGACCGTATCGGCTCGAGGCATCGGGGGACAGCACCAGCTCGACGGCCTTCTGATACTCTGCGGCCGCTGGCACGGAACCGAGCTCTGGCAAGACAAACTTGAGGTTGCCTTTGGCGTAAAACAGATTCTGCAGTCGAGGCGTCTGCGTCAGAGGCAGGCTGTGCGGCAGGTAGAGCGGCAGCGACACGCCCGGCCCATTCTGCTGACCGACGACATGCGACTCGACATGTTCGCACAGCTCGAGCGCTTCCTTGAATCGCGGCTGCGGAGGAATCTGCTCCTTAGCCCCATTGTTTGCGCCAGAACCGTTGCCGGACTCGGCCGGAGGAGGATTGGCGGAACACATGACGCCCAAGAGATTCTCGTAGGCATCCCAGTAGCCGGGCCTCAGCCGCACCGCCCTCCACCACCAGCTCTCTGCTTCCTGGTACCGTCCCAAGGCTCGCAGCGTGGTGCCGATGTTGCTCATGCTCTCGACATAGTTGGGGTCGATGCGCAGGATCTGGTTGTTGTACCAGAGCGAGCCAGCATAGTTGTTGGCAGCGTAGTAGGCGCACGACAGCAGCAGCAGGATGGGGAGGTGCTCCGGATGCAGCTTGTGGAGCGTGTGCAAGAGCGGCAAGAGGGTCGGGTGCAGCTTGTCGGTGCCTTTGGCGGAAGCGTCGGCCTGGGGCGGACCTTGCGTATAGAGACCGTGGGCGTACTGAAGCAGCTGGTCGCGCACCTCGGGAGACGACACATCGTGACCGACAGCATTGGAAGCGGCGCTCAAGATCTCCACCGGATCGCGTCCGCCTGGCCGCAAGGTCGGAGTGTGTACTGGCGCCTCCATGCTGGCCAACGCTTCCATGCCTGCCACAGAAGGCTGCGCTTTGTGAGGCGCGGGTGCTTGCTGCTGTGCATCTTTGACCGACGCAGCGTCCGTGCTGTCGTGTGTGGTCGTCTCCACTCGAGGATCCTTGGCCGGACGCTGCGCATAGTGCGCTTGAGCCAGATTCTCGTTGTGCAGGCGGGTGTAGTAGCCTTCCGTGAGCGCTTGGAGCTGGGTGCGGTAGTGACTGGCAAAGTCGGGAGGAAAGAAGCGTGCAGCTTCTTCCGGGTGACGGAGCTGGTTCAGTTCACCAGAGGCATAAGCTGTCTTCCCGTCGGTGCTGTGAGCCGTTGACGCATCTCCGTGAATGGCTTGATTGATGAGATGCATCTGCCGTTCTTCGAGCGCCTTGCGAGCTTCTGCTTGGGCATGCGGACCCTCGAGACCCGCCCAGGCCCTGAGCTGGTTGGCAATAGCTTCCTGCTCTGACGCCGTGAGCGGTCGCCAGGAGCTCGACTGGGACGTGCCACCTGGCGTCGAGGCGATGCTGGTGAGCGCCGCGGTAGCATAGGCAGCGGCGGTGGCGAGCGTCGAGTACTCGTCCTGAGTAAAGTCGCGGTAGGTGGGCTGAAAGAGCAGCTGAGCTTCTTGGTCGTTGTCATCATGCGCTGCTGCGGAAGTGGCTTGCGTTACGGAGTCAAGCCCTGCCGCTTTGGCAAAGGACGCCTGGGGCTCTTCGCCAACCTGGATGGCCTCGGCCCTCCTCTCTGGGGCGACTTCGGAAATTGGCACCCACCAACCGGCTCTGGCGGTGCCTCCTGGAGTCTGCACGACCTGGAAGGGATACGGGAATGGCGACATGACGTTGGGTTCAAAGTCGTTGGTGGTATCTGCCGAGTCGGTGGAGCTGACCGAGGCGCTGGAAGGATGATGGATGTAGGAGCGGGCGCGAGACTGCTTTCTGCGGAAGGAGGGCGAGGCAGGAGGCGGCAGCATCTGCAATGGCGGGTTAGGCATCAGGGGCATGCTGGGGACGCCCGAGAGGCTGAAGCCCATGTGCGGGTTGGTCGCGTCCCAGTAGGTTGAAGAGGCGCTCATGTCGCGGCCAAAGGACTGCTCGATGCCCTGCGAAGGCATTTCGATGTGACTGAGTCCGAGGAAGCGAAGGTACTCGGTGATCGACATGCCTGTCGAGTCTTTGGCATCGTTTGGCTGTGTGGGAGCTGACTGAGGATTGTGATGCGAGGCAGCTGTGGAATTGCTGCTGGATGATGTGGCTGCTGCAGCAGCAGCTGCTGCTGAACTCGAGACAGCGGAAGCACCGGCTGCCACATTGGATTCTTCAGGTAGCGTCGCCTCTGTCTGCACCGACGAGCGACGCAATGCCAGCTGAGTGCGCCATTGAGTCTGAGCTTCGCGTACGGCAGCCTGGGCAGCGATGTGACCCATTTGGACTTGTGGATCGGCCGAGTCCGGCAAGGCGGCCTGCGGATCGATCGCTGCGTTGATGCCAGCACTGGAATGAGGCTGCGGCTTGGCCATCTGCGTTTCGAGAGTCGAGGCGATATGAGCGCTCATCGCAGCCGAGTAGTTCGCCGAATCGGACCAGTTGCGAGCCATTGGAGTGGATTGGGGATGCGTTGCGCTGGCAGCAGCAGTGGCGCCGTCTTGAGGCGAGAGTGCAGCAGCTGAAGCTTGTGCTTTTGCTTGGTTGAGCAGGGCCGAGCTGACGGCTTGAAGACCTTCCGCTCCCGAGCTAGCCTGGGCAGCCATGGCCGAGGCAGCCCTGAGCATCTCGTTGGCGCTACCGGGCGGCATGACATTGCCTAGAGACGCTCTGCGTGGTGCATCTTGCGGGAGTGGGTGGAGTGCGGATAGCTGCTCGGATCCTCTGCGATGTGGAGAGGTGCTGGAAGCGCCAGAGGTGAAGGAGGACGGCGGCAAGTTGGGCATTTTGGGCAAAGGAGCCTGTCGTTGCGGTGCCGGCTGAGTGATGGCTGAGTTGGTGGCAGAAAGGCAACGGTCACAACATCGGATCGACCGAGACAGAGAGAGAATGTGATGACGACGAGGGAACGGCAACCTTCCGAAGATGACCCACAACGACGGCTCATCCGAACCAGCGCGGTGTTGCTCATCAGGGTCCATTTCGGTGCACTTTGCCGAAATCTCGCTCGTCATGACACACACGCACACGCAATGCACACGCACACTTTGCGCACAAGCCCACTCCTTCACTTCTCCGCAAGTGCAAAGCGTCGCATCTCCGCAGCCAACTTTGACTCTGACGGCCAATCAAGGTCGGGCTTCATCTTTGTCAATCGGGTTCCTGTACGTTCGATGATCGACAGAGCTTCTCGTCAGTGCAAATGAGACAGACGGCTTCATCTGTGCTCAGCGTCTCTCTTTGGCTTCATCCGCGACTGGCTATCAAACGCAGGCTTCTTGGGCTTCTTGAGCTGCTGCAGCGCTCCTCAGCCGCAGCACTTGCTTGTCGTCTCAAGATGCGTAAGGAGTGACTTGGCAGCTGCGTCACAGCGCGAGTGTGCGCTTTATTTTTCGCAGATCTTCTTGCAACGCTTCATGACGTAGCGAGCTGGACGGCAGGCCGACGTCGATGATTTCGCCCCGACTTCAACGTGTGAGAGCGAACAAAGAAACAATGGCTGTCAATTTCATCGAAATTTCGTGCGTGTCAGCTCAAAAAAGCCTGGAAGAATCGGCATAGCCGACCCTTTTGCTGTGACACACACTCTCACCCGCTGAGCACATCAACGCCATCACAACTTCAAACCTTTATCGTGATCGTCACCATCTCTACATCGATCACCTCACGCCACAGCCTGTCCCAACGAAGAGGAGCGATCACGAACCAAAGATGATGGCTTCGACTGCATCTCGCTCGCTCGCCCGGGCAGCCGTGTCGAGCAGACCTGCTGCTTCCTCGTCGAGCCGCCTCCACCTTGCCCCCTGCGCCTTCTCGATACGATGCATCTCGTCATCCTCGTCGGCATCAGCATCCAGATCGCTGTCGACACCGTTTCGCCCCACATCGTCCGTCCTCTTCCAGCACACGCTCCCCAAACCCATTGCGACGCCCATCATGATCGGCGCCGGGCTCGTGACGGCGGGACTCATCGCCAACCTGCTGCTCGGCTCCAAGAACGGCGCCGGCCCCTCCGGCGGCAAATGGATCAAGGGCGGCTTCAACGCCAAGATGGACAAGAAGGAGGCCGCTCAGATCCTCGGCTTGCGCGAGACCGCCCTGACAAAGGCCAAGGTCAAGGAGGCTCATCGAAGGATGATGATCGCCAACCACCCGGATCGCGGTGGTGCGCCCTACCTCGCTTCCAGTAAGTACAACCCCCTCTCTCGCCTCCGAGCTGAAGAACAAGACACTCATCCTCTTTACCCTTCCTCGACCGCTTGCAGAAATCAACGAGGCAAAAGACTTGCTCGACAAGGTCGTCACTCGTTAGACCCTCACAACCACCACCTGTCCATATGTACTATTGATCCACACACCATTCAGCCCTTCCATCTAGAGACGGACTCAAGCGCAGCAAACACCCGCAAACCTCGCAGCTCGTCCCAGCGAATCGACAAAAGACATTTGAAATTTGAACAAGTCAGAGTGTACGACAACTCGGCAGAAACAAAACGGGGATAGGCAGGAGGATATAGGAAGGGAAAAAGACAAGACAGCGCCGGCGACGCACTCTCAGTTGGACGAAGCACCGACCGCCAGACGCTTGAGATGCTCCATAAACACCTGCAGGCTCACGTCGTCGGTAAAGATGGCCGCGCCGCTGCTGCCGCCCGAGCCGTACATTCCGCCGCTCATGTGCGTCGTCGACGGGTTGAGCTTGGACAGCAAGAACCTCGCCTGCGAGCCGTTCTGGTCGCACACAATGTAACGCGGGATGGGGAAGCGGTCCGCCAGCAGATCCTGCGCGTCGGCGCGCGGATTCTCCAGCACCTCCTTGAAGTTCTCGTAGCCCTCTTGATCCTGGTAGCCCGCCTTGCGCCACTGCGCCACCGTCTCGCCGTGGAATATGAGGATGTGGAAGAACGTGTCGAGCAGCAACACCACGTCCGGTCGGATCGACACCGAGTCGAGCAGCACCGGCTGCGGTGGGCCCTCAAAGCCGTACGACATGAGCGTCGGCTGGATCATGATCAACGAGTTGTTGACGTCCTCCGTGTTGAGCACGTGGCGGTAGAAGGCCGTCTCGTCGGGCGAGTTGTTGAACACCTGCAGGAACTGCGAACGACGCAGGTGGAACATGAACTGCGGGTAGATGCTGAAGTTCTCGCCCAGACGGAACGACGTCGGGTCGTCCTTGCGGTAGTCGGCGAACTTCTGGCAGAGCCGGATCAGCATGCGGTCGAGCCAGCGCAGCACATCGGGGCTGTCGTCGATCTCGGCCTTGAACACGGCGATCCTAGCCATGAGCACGGCGGCCGCCTCCTGGTCGAACGAGGCGGCGATCTGGCCCGAGCCACCCTCGGCAAAGTTTCGCGCGATGGTGGTGACGCGCAGTCGATACTGGCCCGAGGCGTGCTGGTAGTGCGTGACAAACTGGATCAGACCGCGCGAGCCGGGCTGCATGGGCTGTCCTGGTGGCGTCACCACCTCAAAGTAGATGCCCGCCGAGGTGCGCGGTGTGAGCGAGCACAGCTTCCACGCCGAAGTCTGGCCGATGCCGATCTCGGTCTCGCCGACGCAGCCGGACTTCTTGTTGGCCGAGACGGCGTGGCCGATGAGGCCCGACACCTTGAGCTCCTTGGTGCACTGCACGTCGAGGGTGGCGTTGAAGCCCATCTGGAGGTGACCCTGGTCGTCCTTGTGGAAGATGCGGTGGAAGCTCTGCTTGAAGATGCCCATCTGGAAGCTGTCGGAGAGGATCATGTGGCCGTTGGCGAGGTTGGCGAGGCCCTTCATCTCGAGCAGGCCGACCTGGTCGAGACATCCGGCAAAGACGTCGATGGTGTGTCCGTTGGCGGCGGCGCGCTTGGCCATGGCCTCGTAGAACTTGATGGCACGCTTGTAGTACTTTGCGTTGTCCTTGTCAATGTCGTGGTGCGATCGGATGCGCTCGCGGAGCTCGGTGGAGACGACCATGCCGGGACCCTCGGTGGCGGGACCACCGCAGAAGAGCATGACGCGGGCGCCCGTGTTGGGGAAGGTGGTCTCGAGCATGCCGACGGCGACGCCGAGGGCAACACCGGTGCAGCGCTGGCTTCGCTTGTCGTTGGCGACGGGCCAGGGGTCCTTCTGGAGCTGCTCGAGGATCTGGGTCAGCTGGAACTCGCACTGCGAGACGGGCAAGAGGAAGCGCGAGGCGCCCATCTGAGCCGTGGCGTTGGGAGGACGAGGCGCCTGGGACGGGCCACCGGGAGCGCCGGGAGCGCCGGGGCCCATGGGACGGGCGCCCGGGTTGAGGCCGAGCATGTCCTGGATGGCCTTGGGCGCGTACTCCTTGGTGCCGCGGAAGACGTAACTCTTGGGGCAGGCGTCGTAGCCGAGCTCGTGGACCTGAGCCATGGTGCCGTAGGTGATGAGACCGACGAGGGCGTTGGGGGGCAGCAGGCTCAAGCTGACGACGAGAGCCTCGCGCAGCGCCTTGAGGTCGTCATCGTCCATGCAGGTGTCGACGACGTAGAGGAAGATGGGCGGGATCTGGGCGGGACGGCTGAGGGTATACTCGATGGTGGTGTATTTGGGGAGAAGCTCTGCGGGCAGGTTGGTGCTGCTGATGTCCTTGTAGTGAGGAGGGAAGGCATTTCGCGAAAGGCAGAATGGGCAGATCCAGAGCTTTCCGCGAACGTCGATTTGGCTGCAAAGGGGGGAGATTGGAAGAAAAGGACAAGTGAGTACGGGCGATGCTGGTGAGTGGGTGGTGGTGGTGATATCTTGGCGGATGCTTACCAGTAAGGGTTGAGGACGGCACGGCAAGGAGGCTTGCAGGTGACGGGCTCGTAGAGGACGGGAGGCAGATCCTCGCGCTCCTTGAGAGGGGTGTAGAGGGCGCTGATGGGGACTACGGTCCTGGTAGCCTCGATCTTGGAGGAAGGCCAGACGTTCCAGGAGAGACGGACGCCATCGCGGTCCTCGACATCATCGACGTTCATGGTGGTGGTTGGCTAGCTCGTTGCTGCTAGGGGATGAGATTCGTGATGGATACTGCGCCTGCCCTTGGCGAGCGATGCGGTGCGAGAAGAGGCGAGGCAGAAGGAAGAAGGTGAGAAGAGAGAGCGATGATGTCGAATGCTGGAAGAACGCAAGTCGCAAACGCAAACGCAAACGCAACGCACCTCAAAGCAACGCACGGCTCCGCGCTTGCTCTCGACAGTTTGAGCGCGGAAAGAGAGAGAGAGAGAGAGAGACAGAACACGTAGCAGCTCACTCGACTCGTCAGCCAAATATTCACAGCCAAGCGAGAGTCAACCGACACAACGCGCTCACCAACCAGCCCGTCAGCCAACCAGCCAGCCAGCCAGCCAGCCAGCCAGCCAGCCAATCTCGAATCTCTCTTGGCTTTGTCTCAATTTCGCAAATTCAACAGCACAGCGCAGTGTGAAACACCACGCTTCATCACTCGCAACGCAACGCAAAGGATCACAGGACAGGCTCAATGCGAAGAGTGTGGATACAACAGCGGTCACAAACCAAGTCGAGCGAGGTTCAGATCGAAGCCGCCCCACAGCTTGGAATGTCGAATCGTCGCTACTGCTGCTGCTGCTGTTGCTGGCTCGTGCGATGCGAGCCACGTCGCCAGCTTTCGTTCTTCCTGAGACACGCAGAGGAGGGGAAAAAAATCGGGATTTGGTGGAACCTGATCGGGGTGATTCAATTCGCACGAGTCATACTGAGCGTGTTATGCCGTTTCAAAGGCTGTAAGCTGAGTTCATTTTCCTCGTTTCTCTCCACAGTCTGCAGACTGAGCTCGGCGCGGAAAAACACAAGTGGATGCTGCGAGACCGACAGTCCGCGGGGATAAGCAGAGCCAAAAGCTGAACCAAAAAAGCACACTTTCATATCAACTCGCGACCTTGAACCCACTCTCCTCCCGGCAACGACTCCGGCTCTGCTCGCCGTCTCGATCTGGCCACCGCGCTTCCCTTCTGGTCGAAAATTCTACCCACCCATCTTACGTTCTCAAAGGCACCGGATACCTGCTTCGAAGCGAGGAGAAACCCAACGACGCGCTACTCTCGGGAATCCATTTCACCATCCGGCTTTCTATCTCGAACGTTGTTCACATACGCACAACACCTTCGTTCTATCGATACAAGACATCGTAGCAGCACCTCTCGACGGATCCAGCCAAGATGCGCTGAATCTGCACCGCTCTGCGTAGCCGGCCCCGCGTCTAGATCATCAAGATGCTTCCCCCAGCATTGCCACCTGCTTACATCCGCAGGAATACACCACCCAAACCTCAGCGATAGCTCATCAAGCTGCTACGCTCCATTCCCGCTACACAAACAATGCCGGACGAAGCTACCCGCCAGAAGGCCGAACGCCAGGCGCGTCTGTCTCACGCCATGGGCGTCATGTTCCTCCAGGACAAGGTGGACAAGCTCGAACAAGACGTCAGCAAGATCACCTACCCTCGTGGCATGCACAAGACAAGAAGCGCACCAACTCCACACACGCGTCACGCTACCGCTGCTGCTGCTGCTGACACCCAAGTGCGTGCCCAGCCACGCGCTCTCACAGGTCCCGGCCTAGATCCGACCACAGACGCCGCAGTCACCCATCGCGACTCGATCCAGACGCCCAAGGTGGCCATGTCCATCCGCCTCGTCGATGCAAGCGTGCTCATCTTTTCGCTGCGAAGCGTGCACAACTGGAGTCGCGATCAATCCACGTGCGTCGTCATCCCACTCGAAGCCATCAACACCCTCGACCTGCTCAAGAAGGGCGACGAACCCATCAACCTTGCAGCGAGAAAAGCTACACGCTGGCTCGAGGACAAGATTGCTGTTTCCACTCAAGACGGAGATGCCATGCTTCTCGAGCCTGCTCCCGGCATCTTTGCGCAGAAGGAGCATTTCCGTCTCACACCCGCACAGATTGCAAAAGCGAGGCAGGCAAGGCTGCATCACGTCCATCCAGACGCAACCGTCGAAGGTCATGCCAATACCGACATCGACGTCGATGCTTCCGAATTCGACCAGCATGCTGCATCGGCACGGCCAAAGGACATGTTCAACGCATCAGACGCCCCTCGCTACCTTCGCGAACTTGTCAGCGTCTGTCTCTACTGCCACCAGACTGCAACAGCCGCCTCCAACTATGCCGTCGCCATCGCCTATCCGCCTCAACATCTGCAAGACACCATGATCGACGCGCAATCTGCACCGAACGACAAGCCCAGCTACCTGAATCGCACCGATGGACGTGCCACCGAGGCGTGGCTCGACGCATACAGCATACCGTTCGAAGTGGCCCCCACGTCCAAGACCTGGACGGGCGAGAAGCCGTCCTCTCGCTTCCGAGGCGAAATCGTAGCTGACCACCACAGCGTCGGCTCTTCGGAAGATCTTGTCGGATCTATGCACAGCTCTAAACCGCAGCAGTCAAGGAGGAAAGGCTCGCCTACGCCTTCCATCTCTTCATCCACTGGCTCGTTCAAGTCCGAGTTGAGCGGCTTGTCCATGTTCAGCTCGCACAAGAGCCCGCGTCTGCGACAGGACTCGCGCTTCGGCGCAACCGCAGCACCGCTCAGGTCGGTCAGAGGCATCTCGACTTGCGCTGCCGCGAACGCTGAAGACTTGGAAGCGCCCAACGACTCGACAGACGAAGACGGGCCCATCATCGCGCGTCCCTCCTTGGCCGCCTCTTCGCACACATCCTTTGTCTCCAGTCTCACCACCTCGACGCAGGACGAGTGGTCGAGTCAAACATCGGCGTCCTTCTCATCGCACTGCGGTACACGCATAGTACGGCACGCACACTCGCCATCTCCCGCACCCACCACGACATCTGCAATGGATCTCGGCGCTGCCTATCCGATGTCGTCGCCAGCATCTGCAGCAGTATCGGATGGCGCCCCAAGGCTGACCAGTCGCACGCTGCACAAGACAAAGTCGGGCGCCGACAAGATGGAAGAGTATCTGCGAAGGTTAGAGGCTGGTGCGGCGGCGGCGGGAGCAGAAGGCGGGCGGACGGCGACGGCGACGCCTACGCCCGGTGCGAGCACTCGATCTGGTTGACGCTTTATACCCCGTTTGCTTTCAATGGAAGATCTCAGTCTCAGATCGGTTTGCGGACTCAAAAACTCTTGTGTATGAGACAGACACTGAGAAAGCAGAATGTTTGTTTGTGGGCATGCGCAAGATTCTCGTGCTTGCTGTGCAATGACACAGACGAGTGGGTCCTCGGCATCAGAGCTGGCGGAGACTGTGGGGGTGACAACCACCGATGTGGGTCGAGACAGGTGGCTCCGCCGTGCAAGTTGAACAATTTGAGGAGCTGACAAGCGGATCGAGCCGCATTGCGACGCCTTGGACTGCGGACAGAACCAACACACTCACGACGCAAAAACATGAACTCGGATTCGGCGCGCAGGTCAAGAACACAACGCTCTGTGCGAGAGACGCATGCCAGAGCAAGAGCCAGCCTCAACGGTGCCAACCGAACCGGGTGCAGAGGAAACGTCCTCGCCTAGACCGGACTCCATCCTGGAGGGCATTCGTACATGGCGCAAGTGGTTGCAAAAGGGCTGCATGCACAGGATCGTTTTTCCAAGTCAGTATCCACTCTGTGCACTCCACTCTGGCGGGTCAAGAATCCAACTGAGCACCCACCTGACGTTCTGCTTGCAGCAAATACGATATCCACCGCAGTCAGTAGAGGTCGTGCACTCGTTGTACATGGCACTTCCCTGAGCAGTCACGGCCGTGATTGCCATCACGCAAAGGAGTACGAAAGATCGGCTGAAGCTTTTCATGACGTTAAGTGCGATGGTCAATAGTACGACTGCTGGTTGATGTGTGTGCTTGTTTGAGAGAGAGAGAGGGAGAGAAAGAGCTTTGTGAGGTTCGGAGTGGGAGATGCGAGGACGCCCACAGAAAAGTGGACGGTATTTATGCTTTCCTTTCACATCGACACGTGTGGGACTGCTCAGATTTGGGGCCTCGTCGGTTGCAAGTTGTAGCTGTAGCACCCTAAGCAATGAAACAATGAGGACCGCTCCTTCTGGTCGATTCATTTAAGTGCGGCAGCTCGGAGCCTTTCCTCTCAGCTTGCCGGCATTGTCATCCGTGACACCATCCCTCTCTCCCTTGGTCGGGTCCACGGGTGGTGGTCGCAACTCGGAGCATTCTGTCGCCGTCAGTTGAAAGCATAAATACCAGCTGCTTTGCCAGGCCTGTCTCGATCTGCTCACACATCCATCCTCTCTTCCAAAAACTTGCCTCAGCAGCCAACAGATCTTAGCATCAAGATGAAGAGCTTCCGCCAGCTTGGTGTCGTCATCGCCGTACTTTGCACGCTGGCTATGGTCGCCACCGCTCAAAATGAACCGACGGAGCACGAGTGCGACTCGCACGCCGAATGTGGGGCCGGCATTTGCTGCCATCAGAACGAATCGTGAGTATCTGATATGTTCCAGCGCCCCGATTCGTGCCAAGGTCCGTTTCAGCGAAGACTGACTCAAAGCGTGGACGATGATGGCCTTTTACGCAGTCCCTACATGACCGTCTGCTATACTACTAAATGCCCTAGTGGATGGAAGCAGAACTAGGACTTCAGCCTCTGCATCCATGTTCGATTGCCATCGTCGAGGCTAGTGCACCCTTTCGTTGCGTCTTCTCTCCCTGGCACGGGTGGATGCCGGGTCTTGTTCCCTTCGCTGTGAATCTCATCTCGTCATCTGCGTGTTGATCTGTAGCTTGTTGAGCACATTCCGTCCGGACCGCTAAGCGTGTGAGAGAGGCTTTCTGAAAAGTTTCCGAGTCGGGTCATTTGTGGACAACAGCTTGAATCCTTTTACCCACCACGTAGCCACCCGCAGGCTCAACCCGCAGCATTTTCAGTGGTGCCCACCGTTGCACGCCCATTCTACATGTCAACGCCGCCTGCAGCCCCAGGCAAAGTGTGGCTGAGGCCGTGGGACGGAAGCGCGAGCACGGCCCGGTGATGTCGTCCCTTATCTCACGCACTGACGCTCACAGTTGCACTCTGAAGGTGACCAGCCGGGGCTGCAACCCCGAAAAATCGGTGGCTGTGGCTGTGTCGCAGAAGTACACAGTTCCTACTTTGATGCGAGCCCTACTGTATCTCGAACGAGGCTTAGTTTCACCGGCGCGGCAAGAGCAGCACTTCGAAGCAAAGCTCTTGCCGGAGGGTGAAAGCATAATCGACTTTCGCTTTCCCAGGCTTTCTCGATCTCCCCATAGGACACTGTACGGCCCCCCAGACGAGCCCTCTTCACAAACAACTCTCCACCCCAAACCAACTCTCGATCCTACGTTTACGCTGGTCGGCATGAAGAGCCTCACCATGCTCGTTGTGCTGTGCACGAAGGCGATGATGGCTTCCTCGTCTCAGACGAATCAGGACTGCGGTGAATTCGACCAGTGCGGTCTTTACGAGATATGCTGCGGAGACCAGACCAAGCTGTGAGTTGTACCGAGCCAAGCCACGAGCGTGGCTCCCGGCTATTGGGGCCTCTGTTCGGCGATCACTAACGCCTCTTGCTCGAACAGTCCGTATAGCTACTATTGCACGCAGGGCAACGCTTGCCGTTCCGGTTATACGCAAATCAATTGAGCCAGAACTCACAATCGCTTCGACTCGTCCAGATCGATTGTGGCCATCGAGACGCCAACACCGTTTTCGATGCTCCTCTTAAAACCGAGCAAATCTAGCGGGTCTTCTATCTTCGTTGCGAAATCTAGTTGCATCTTGTCGTCGCTGTGTCGTGTCTGTGGCTCTTCCGTCAGCTGAGAGCGCAATGCTGCTCCTCGTTTACCCCGCTGTGTAGACACTTGACTCTCAGGGGTGCGGTGCATTCGAGTCACCCCACTCTTGAACACAGCTACCTGGGTCGATTCAGGCCTGTACCCCCGCCGGTCATGGTCGGATCTTCGTTCTTTCCTTACCGAGGGCGCCGCACTTTGCCAGCAACGAGGCCCGGATTCCGAGCAGTCCATCACCGCACATGAACTTTGCCAAAAGGACCCGAGGAGGCGGCCTGCATTCGCCAGGGTCAAAGAGGCGAGACCTCAATTTTCAAGAGCTGCTCACCCACAGACACATCCCGGCAGGGTCAATTGCGCAGCTCAGTATTGCAGCCACAGCCGTCGCAGCTACGACGCTCTTGTCGGGAAAACATGCACAGGGTGATCTAGCCTCAACGGCGTCAATCGTATGAGGCAAGAGCAGCCACGCGGTCTCAATCGAGCTGCGTCCATCCGGAAGGGCATTCGGTAGAGTAGCAAAGGTTGCTGTAGGGGCTGTTGCCCACTCGAAGAATAAGGAGTCAGCGATGCAGAGCGACGCAGCGCGTGGACAGCGGTCTGGGCATACTTACGGGTCGTCCTGCGAACAGCAGATCTTGGAAGAGTTGCATGCGGCGCTCGACTTGCATTGGCTGACCCGCTCACCCTTGACGGTGACGGCCATTGCGGACATGCAAATGAGGACAACGACAGCGAGCTGGCTGAAGCTTTTCATCTTGAGAACGTTGGTCGAGAAGCAGTTGGGAGTGAGTGGACGTTCGAGGTCAAGATTGACAGAGCGTGGAAAGGTCGGGGATTTATACTTTCACCGACCGCCTCGGATGGCTCCGAGTAGAGGCTCCTTCGTGGAAACATGGCAGCAGCGGTTGTGCACAGCAAGCGGGACGGTGTTGCTGGTGGGTGACTGAGTGGGAGAGCACCGGTGGTGACTGAGCGGAACAATGGCAAGCAAGTGGGTGCACTACTGTACAGTACGAGCGAGCGAATGGACCTACAGTAGATGAGGGTTGGATTTGGGATTGCTCATGATTGGAGGACTCATGGCGATTTCGATGTTGGGTGACGCATCAGACTGAGTCAGAGGACACCTGCGGCCCGAGAAACAAGCCGTCTGAGCAGGGCTATCGACGGCAAAGCGACAAGTGAGAGTCAGCGGTCTTGCTAAAAACAAGAGCAAAAGAAAGTCGTGATGCGAGTGAAGGGATACTCACTATACGTCCAGAAGGCAGCAGAGCTGGCCACGATGGCATTCACCGGAGTTGTTGCAACGGTAGATCTCCGGATTGTCGCTTGCTGTAGCAGTCATCACAACCATGCAGAGGACGACGACCGCAAAGGGATACAGCCCTTCATCTTCAGAGTGTTGCCTAGGAGCTGTTTGAGTGAGAACAAGTTACAGATCGACAGCTGAGCCGCGAAGAGCGAATGGTATTTATGCTTTCACTGCGACGGCCAAAAGCTGGTTGGAACTGCGGCTCCGCTTTGCGCAACAAGAGCGCCGTTGTCCAGTGGAAAAATTGCCACTGTTGCCACCTGACTCGAGTGTGGGGGCTCACTCGAACGGGTCTCACTCTCAGCGCGTCGAACGGACACGATCCCACAGCCCACATACAGTGCAGCACCGATAAAACAAGATGGAGCTCAATTTGCAAGACACTTGGTCAGAACGGAAATCGCAAAAGGTACTCGCGCGTCAACAGTGGCAATGCAGAGGCTGTGGTGCTGTTTCAGCCGCGGGAATACCATCCTGCAGGGCACCTGGAAAAGCATGAAGAATACCCACTGTTGAGGCAAGATGTGGCCTCGGTGGAGGGTTGGAGTGAGTGATCGCTTCACACAAGCTCAGGAATGACCAAGGAAAGAGGGACACTCACTTGCCGTCGGAGCAGCAAACGCCCGGATCGCAGCCCCCGTTCAAACCACATTGGAACGATCCATGACCAGCAACGGTTACTACCGCCATGCAGAGCACGACGACGACAGCGAGCTGGATGAAGCTTTTCATCTTGGATCAAAGAGGATTGTTGGTAATGTTAAAGATGTTTCTGAGTCAGTGATTGAGTGAGGATGAGGGATCCAGATCGAGAAGAGCTGCAAAAGGGATGGTATTTATGCTTTCGTCTACGACCACAGTTTTGCTCGGAGCTGCGGTGCCGGTTTGTGCGTTGGTAGTGGAGCCATGACACGCGGGACGGTGTGGGATGATACCACCGGTGGTATGTTGGGAAAGGGAGTGCCGTTAGTGGCTCGTGGGAAAGCGGGGACGATGGCGGTGGTACGTGGGAATGGGAGGAGGGGGAGGTGTTGGAGAGTGGGGCGACGCCCTCAGTGAGAGTGGAGACCGGTGTTGCTAAAAGAACGGATACGACAAGTCGAGCGGGACTCATGCGCTTGATCTCATTTCCAAAACACTTGGATACCGACGTCAAATGTCTACTGTACGATCCATCGCTCTACACCCGCGCCGTCTGCCTCTGCGCCCTCTCGGCGGCCAACCTGTTCCTCCTCAACTTGAGCGCGAGCGTATCCCTCAACGACCTCCCCCACTCGCCGAGCTTCTCGCCCCTCGTATTCGCCAGATACCTGTCCAGCCCACCGAGCTTGTCCATCGTCCTCAGCGCGCTGGTGGACACTTTGGCTCTGACAAACTGTTCGAGCGTATCGGACCAGAGCTTCTTGTTCTGGATGTTGGGCGCCCACGTGCGTGCGGTCTTTTGGCGCGACTTGGGCACGTTGTGGCCGGACTGGATGATCTTGCCGTCATACAGGCCGCGTTGGGAGCGCTTGAAGATGGTGCCTGTTTCCAAGGCGGTCGCGGCGGCGTTGCGCGATTTGGGCGAGGAGAAGGCCGAGGTGCGCGTCGAGGCGCCCGAGCCGGAGCCGCGAGAACCGCGGTAGGTTGTGCGCGAGCCGAGACGGATGGCTGTGAAGAACATTGCGGCGAAAAGGACAACGACGAGGGTAGCAGATCGATGCTTGCGGTACGTGAAGAGAGTATGCTTCGTCGAGCGTTGCTGGGGTTGTTCGGATCGAAGATGTGCTTGTTCAGGCCCAAATTTCGTGGAAGAGTGTCGCTTGAGCTGCCGCACTGATGGTAAGTTGGCTGGTCGGGCTTTGACAATGTCGCGGATGTGGTGTGCGAAGGTGTGATGGTGGTGCTGTCCAAAAGCCAATCTTCTTGAGCAGCGGTCAGTCACTTCTTCCGAATTGGCGCGCTTTTTTGGCTTTGACAGGAATCCCAAAACGAAGATTTGTCAGCATTTGTATGCAAACCCTCAAAATCACGGGTCCCGGATGTTGAAATTTCAACGTCAACTGAGCGGTTCAGCAAAATTTCCCTTGTGCAGAGCGAGAAGAAGCGCAAAGCTCATTTGTGCCTCTATCCACCACCTCTTTCTCGAAGCCTCATCCTACCAACGTCTTCTCTCGAAGCAAAGCCAGCAGCGCCACCTCTCCACCAACCAAGGACGCACTTGCAACCTCCATCGACTCGAATATTCTCGCAAAGATGCTGCGAAGGCAGACGCGCGAACGACGCGAGTACATCTACAAAAAGGCGCTCGAGAGCAAGGAGAAGCAGATCTACGAGCGCAAGCAGCAGATCCGCGAGGCGCTTGCTTCGGGCAAACCTCTACCACCGGAGCTTCGCGGCAAGCAAGCGGAAGAGCTCGGGCGGGATCTGAACCTGGACGCGGCGCAGGATGCGCCGTCGACGAGCATTGATGACGAGTACTCGCGCGCGGGGACGTACGATCCGCGCGTGCTGGTGACGACGTCGCGTGACCCGAGTTCGCGCCTCACGCAGTTTGCCAAGGAGGTGCGGCTGCTGTTTCCTAACAGCACGCGTTTGAACCGCGGTGGCTACACGGTCTCGGACCTGGCGGCGGCTGCGCGCAGTAATGGGATTACGGACATGATCGTGCTGCACGAGCACCGCGGTGTACCGGACGCCATGGTCGTCTCGCACTTCCCGCACGGCCCCACACTGCTCTTCACGCTCCACAACGTCGTCCTGCGCCACGAGGTGAGCGCACACGCCAACTCGACCGTCTCGGAACAATACCCACACCTCATCTTTGAAAACTTCAACTCCAAGCTCGGCACGCGCGTCATGACCGCGCTCAAACACCTCTTCCCCGTCCCCAAGGACGACAGCAAACGCACCATGAGCTGGATCAACCAAAACGACTTTATCTCCTTCCGACACCATGTCTTTGTCAAGACCAGCCACAGAGAGGTCCAGCTCGCCGAGGTCGGGCCAAGGTTCGAGGCGAGAGTGTACGAGATCAAACAGGGCACGCTCGACCAGCCGGATGCCGACACCGAGTGGGTGTTGCGCCCGTACATGAACTCGGCCAAGAAGCGCACCCAGTTGTAGTGACGAAGCATTTTTGTGTACTTGTATCTCGTTCAGCATGCATCTATCGTTCCATCGCAAGCACGCACCGGCTATGAGAGACAACCATTGTAGAAAAATTGACGATCGACGGAAAAGCATAAACAGAAAAAAGAAGGAACGTTCTAAGAGGCACACGGGCGATGCAGATCCCAACTCACCAGCTCAGCCAGGCGGATCTACTCGTCGTCGACGAGCTTGCCGTTGTCGCCGCCGTTGTCGCGCGTGTCCTTGGCGCCCTTGCCCGCATCGTCCTCCTTGCCCTCCTGCTTCTTGGCGCGTCTCGAGTAGTACTCCTTGATGATCTTGGGCGAGATGCGGTTGAGCTGCTCCTTGGGGAAGATGCGCAGCAGATCCCAGCCAATGTCGAGCGAGTCAAAGATGTGCCTGTTCTCGTACGCGCCCTGCTTGATAAACTTGGCCTCGAAGTTTTCCATAAACTCGATGGCCAGCTTGTCCTCGGCGCTCAACGCCTCCTCGCCCACGACGGCCTTCATCGCCGCCGCATCTCTGCCCGTCGCATACGCGGCGTACATCTGGTTCGACACGTCCGAGTGGTCCGCGCGCGTGTGCTTGGCGCCGATCGCCGACTTCATCAAACGCGACAGCGACGGCAGCACGTTGATGGGCGGGTAGATCTGGCGGTTGTGCAGCTGGCGATCCACATAGATCTGGCCCTCGGTGATGTAGCCGGTCAAATCGGGGATGGGGTGCGTCATGTCCTCGTTGGGCATGGTGAGGATGGGGATCTGCGTGATCGAGCCGTTGCGGCCCTGCACGCGTCCCGCACGCTCGTAGATGGTCGACAAGTCCGTGTACATGTAACCGGGGTAGCCTCGTCGACCGGGCACCTCTTCACGTGCGGCCGACACCTCACGCAGCGCATCGGCGTACGACGTCATGTCGGTGAGCACGACGAGCACGTGCTTCTCGAGCTGGTACGCGTAGTATTCGGCGGTGGTGAGCGCAAGACGCGGCGTGATGATGCGCTCGATGGTGGGGTCGTTGGCGAGGTTGAGGAAGAGCGTGACACGGTCGAGCGAGCCGTTCTCCTCGAAGTCCTGCTTGAAGAAGCGCGCGGTCTCCATGTTGACACCCATGGCGCCGAACACGATGGAGAAGTTGTCCTCGTGGTCGTCGTGCACGCCCTTGCCCGCACCGGGACGCTTGACGAGGCCGGCCTGTCGGCAGATCTGCGCGGCGATCTCGTTGTGGGGCAGACCGGCGGCGGAGAAGATGGGGATCTTCTGGCCACGCGCGATCGAGTTCATCGTGTCGATGGTCGAGATGCCCGTCTGGATCATCTCTTCCGGGTAGACGCGCGAGAAGGGGTTGATGGGCGAGCCGTTGATGTCGAGGTAGTCTTCGGCAAACACGCGCGGGCCCTTGTCGATGGGCGCACCGGAGCCGTTGAAGATTCGACCCTGCATGTCTTCGGACACGGGCAGCTTCATGGAGCTACCGGTAAACTCGATGTGTGTGTCGCGCACATCGATACCCGAGGTGCCCTCAAACACCTGGACGATGGCCTTGTTGCCCGAGACTTCGAGCACCTGACCGCCACGACGGGAGCCGTCGGGTAAGGTGAGCGAGACGATCTCGTTGTACGAGGGGAACTTGACATTCTCGAGCACGACGAGGGGACCGTTGATGGCCGAGACGGTGCGGTAGTCGAGACGAGGGTCGACGCTGTAGTTCTTGACGGCGGCTTGAGCGTTGATCTCAAAGAGTTCCTTGTCGCTCATGCGAGGGACCGACATGGTGGGCCACAAGCGATTTGGTGGTGGTGGTGGTGGTGGTGATGATGCTCCGTGGCTATGAGCTTGCAGCCAAGATAAGGCGAAGACGAGGCTGCTGCTGTCCGAGTCGAGTCGAGTCGACGTGCGATGCCGAGAGAGCTGTTGCAAGGTGGGAAAGTGCGTGACAAGAGGCAAGGATGGCAAAGGAAGGAAGGAAAGTCGTTGCAGTGCGAAGTGGAGATGAGAAGTGAACTGCGATATCGAAGCTGAGTGACAGAGAAAGAGCAGCCCTGCTTGGCAGAGACTGACTGCACACAGCGAGTGAGAGACGCTCGCTCATTCTTGTCGAATTTCCTAGTTCGTGGCTCTGTCTCGCTGTGCCTCTTGATTGGAATTTTGCGTTTTGTGTGATCCAAGCGTCATTTTCTCCATTCGTCTCGAATTTGGCCCAAGCGCTCTCACCCTCTCTTTTTCTCCGAGTCGACACAAAACGCAGTTCAGCAGCTCGACAGGGGCCTTTCGCACCTTTGAACGCTCAAAGATACGGCCGATAGCAGCTTCAACACCCTCCGCCATTCAAACTCACAGTCCCTTTTGCCCTTCCTCTTCCATCAGTCTCATCATGAGTACAAGCATAGATCGAATCAGTGCATTCCAATCCATACAGCGTACAAACTTGGCATCCAGAGCGTATGTTTTTCTTTTCTTTTTCTTCTCCTTCACCATCCACCTCCGCTCTTCTCAACCGGAATGGTACGGCTGGCCTCCCTGCGCTGCGACTGCTCCGAGGCAGCAGGGCCAACCGGGTCGAACGACGCAGGCTGCAGACCGTGCGAGTCCATCTCGCTCAGGATGTGCGTAAACGCATTCTCGAGCCGGGCATCCTTGAGCGCCGCAAAGACGTCCAGAAAGTCTTCAAAGTGAAGTGCGCCCGTCTTGGTAAAGTCGACCTCGCTCACGATGCCGCGCAGCGTCGAGTCGTCCACATCCGAGTATCCGATGCGCTGCAGCACCTGCTTGAGATCCTTCGAGTCCAGCTTGCCGTCCTCGTTGACGTCGAGCAGCTTGAACTTGGCGCGCAGCTCCTCCATCTCCTCGGAGCTGAACGACGCGCGCCCCGTGATCGCCAGCGCATCCTTGTCGTCCAGCGAGGCCGATCCGAGCGCAGACACCTTCAACGCCTTCTGCTGGCCCTCGCGCATCTTGCGCATCGCGTCGAGCGACGTCTCCTTGAGCTGCTGCACGCGCGCCGGCTGCAGACCCATGCTGGCCAGGAAATCGACGCCGTCGGCCCACTCCTGCTTCTTGCGCTTCTCGTCCCAGCCCAGCTCCTCGCCCATCACGTCGATCACGCGCGGCAACGCATCCACCGTCGCCTCGGCGTTGAGGAACGACAGACGCGTTCGGCGCGCAACAAAGTCCTGCGCCGTGGCAGCATACTCGCTGCGGCAGGCGTAGCGGATCTCGGCCTCGATGTACGGGTACAGCTGGTCGATGCGCCTGCCGTGCACCGGCCATCGCTGACCCGTAGGCTCGGCGATCGAGCACACGCTCCACGCGCGGTCGCCGTACGTCTGCGAGAGGTGCTGCGCCACATCCGTCTCGAGACCGAAGCGCTGCAGAAGCTTGACGTACATGGTCTTGGTCCAGCCGTGGCTGCCGAGCAAACGCGTGTTCTTGGTGACACATCCACGCTGCGGCTGCAGCTTGAACTCGTCGATGGCGCGGTCCACCGTCTGCTCGGCCATCTCACGGTACGTGGTCCACTTGCCACCGGCGATGGTGAGCAGGCCGGACTCGGACACGTTGATCATGTGGTTGCGCACCAGCGACTGCGTGTCCGTGGCAGCAGGGTCCTTGACCAAGGGTCGCAAACCAGACCAGGCACTGAGCACATCGCCACGTCGCACCTTGATGTCCGGGCTGAGGTAGTTGCGCACCTCGTCGAGGATCCACTGGATCTCCTCCTCCTTGGGGCGGGGATGCGCCTCGACGGGAGCGGCCGTGTCGGTGGTACCGGCGATGGTGTTGCCCTGCCACGGCAGGAAGAAGATGACTCGGCCATCCGAAGTCTGCGGGTCGATGAGACCCATGTCGCGAGGCGAAAAGTAGCCGGGAAGCGTAATGTGGACACCGGACGAGGCAGCCACGATCTCCTGAGCCGTAGGAGCGTCGAGCTTTCGCAGCGTGTCCGAGAAGGGACCGGTGGCGTTGATGAGGCACTTGCACTTGACGTCCCACTCGTCGCCGGTGAGCACGTCACGCACACGGGCACCGCAGATCTGGTCCGGCTTGCCCGCGACGGGCTTCTTGTGGATGGCCACCACCTCGGTGTGGTTGGCGACGACGGCACCGTGGTGCACGGCCGTCATGGCGAGAGCGACGTTCATACGGGTGTCGTTGTGCTGTCCATCGTAGTAGACGACGGCACCGGCGAGACCGGCCGACTTGAGCATGGGGAAGGCCTCGAGCGCCTTGCCCTTGCCGAGCACGTAGGAGCTCTCCATGTTTTCGGAACCGGCGAGAATGTCGTACATCTTGGTGCCGGCCCAGTAGTAGGGGATCTGCCAGTACTTGTAGACGGGCAGCATGATGGGGAGGTGGTCGGAGAGGTAAGGGGCGATCTTGAGGAAGGTCTTTCGCTCGTGGAGCGCCTCTCGGACCATCTTGTACTGCTCGTAGTCGAGCTCAAAGACGGCCTTCTGCAGGTAACGAACACCACCGTGGACGAGCTTGGTCGACTTGGACGAGGTACCGGCACCAAAGTCGTCGCGCTCGACCATGGCGACGCTGAGACCACGGGTGGCGGCATCGACGGCAACACCGGCACCGGTAGCACCACCGCCGACGACGAGGATGTCAAAGCCTTGGCCGTCCTCGTCACCGCTGCGAGAGGCAGAAGCACCGCCAGACTGCTCCGAGGCGGCGGGGCTGGGGCTGCTCGACTTGGCATCCTTGGCGAGAGGCAGGAGGCTCGAGTTGTCCGACTTGTCCCTGGAGGCGTTGGGACGGAGGCTCTTTGCCGAGGACTGCTTGAGCGCCTCGAGCATCTGAGCACGCGTGGGGGGCGACCACAGCGGGTGTGGACGGGTGTCACCAGGCACGGTGTCGGGAGCATCGGCGTACAGGCTTGGCGTGGCGAGGGTGTACGTGGCCGCAGCACCACCGGCGAGCGCCACGGCGGCGAGGACGGATCGGTTGGAAAACATGCGTCGTTGACCGGCTGTCGACGAGGAGGAGGACGACGACGACGAAGTGGAGGCGAATCGCACACCCGCGCGGGGTGCGACGGTGAGGGGTCTACGGAACATGTTGAGGTATGCCGATGGCAGTCGAGATGATATAGCTAACGACGATGAGGGGGTGGAGGTGTGAGACGAGAGTGCTGTCTCACGTCGCGATGCTTACGGAACAAGCAACCAGGCGAGGAAATGGCCTCGTTGTTCGGTCTGGCGAGATGGTGATGGTTGATGAGAAGGACGTGATGGCAAGCAAAGGGCTGTGTGCAATCGGTTCGTGGGTCGTGGATCGGAACGGCGTGGGACTTGGCTGACTCTGGCTCCGATCCGCCTAGACCAAAATTCTCGAGTCGATGCTCAAAAATCGCTCGAGGATAGCCGATGTGCGTCGTCTCTTCGGAAGCAACGGCAGAGAGTAAGGATGCCAAGGCAGAGCATTCAGATGGCTGCGATGCGCGCGAATGGCTGGCTGACTGTGCGCGTGCACACCGAGCTGCCAAAGCCGAAATTTCTCACGGGCTCACGGGCTGACGGACCGGTCACGCATTCTCACTCTTCTGTACCAATGACGGCACTTCCATCATTCGACGTGCAGTACGCAGCCAGCCCAAGGCACCAGCCCAAGCCACTTTGAGGTACAATTTATTTTATATTTTATCTTTTTTGAATGAGTTGAAAAATCTTTTTCAGGCTGCGAACCGTCCATCATAGGCAGGAAAGAGCGAGCACGTTCACCCTTCTCTTTTCATCGCACCCTTCCGTTCGAGATGAGTCAAACTAGCGGCTCACGACTACAGTAGCGTGGACAGTATCCGATCGATTAGGATCGCCAGTAGTCTAAACGCGAGGCTGCTTTCAATCAAGGCGGATGCAACCGCTTGCCAAGGTGCAAGGAAGCAAAGTTGCCGGATCGCTTCGTCGAGCTCTCTCTCTCTCTCTCGCCTGGTGCGGTTGGATAAGCAGTGCATGGCAGGCAGCTCTCCGGGTGAATTTCCAGGGCGCTTCTCGCACAGTCGAACATTTTCCGGGCTCTGCACGGCGTATTCGACGATCAAATCGGACAGCGAGATCTGCCGTTCAGAATGGCGGCAGCTGCCAGCCAAGAGCCAATTGGACCAAATTCTCCGAGGGCCATGCAAACCCTCGCGACTCGCTTGATTCGACAGGGATCTGCTCGCCAACGTCACAGTCATGAACAGCAAACTTTGCTGTGTGGCGCTCGCTGCCTCTGCGTCAAATCGATTCTGCCGCTGGCTGCGGCTGTCATGCTCGGCGAAATCTTGCACGCGGCCCGCCTTTGACGGTGGAACAAAAGACTGCCTGCGCTTCGAACGTCGATTCACTTTTTTACCGTTGTTATGTTGCAGTCTGGTCGGCAAGACGTACCCGAGGCGCCATGGACCGGGGCTGGATATGAACACTAGCGCAGCGACCAGCGACAGCCGACGAGGGCTGACTTGGAGGTCCTTTTGAAAGGTCCCTTCGCTGATCCAAATCGCCGATATCCTAAGCCTGTCCTCCCTTCTACGCTTTGACAGCAGCGGCCGCCTTTTCCTTCTCCTCCTTAGCAGCCTTCTTCTGAGCCTCGACCTCAGCCTTCTTTGCGCTCCTAGCAGCTGTAACCTCCTCCGCCTTGAGAGCTGCCTCTTTGTCCTTGGCAGCCTTGATCTGCTTGCGCTGCTCCCTTCCCTGTTTGGTGAAAACGCTCGACAGCACCTGCTTTCCGCCCACGTCCGAGAGCGCGTTGCTGCTTGTCACTGCAGCTGTGGTGGTGGTGGTATTCGTCTGGAAAGTGTAGAAGGACCGGTCAGGGCGCTCGGACCATGGCACTCGGTAGCAGCAGCTGATGGCTGCCAGCAGATCGCATAGGCTGACGACGATGCCAAAGATGGCTCGCACCAGCACCGCGCCGATCTCGCCAAGCGCCAAGAAGACGTTCTCCAGGAACTCGCCCAGGTAGATGAATGTGGATGCGAGGCAAGAGAAGACCGATCCCATGGTTGTCAAGATCGCGAGCTTTGGTTGAGAGGGGTAACTCGAGATTAAGAGGTTTGAGGGGGTCGTGAAGTAGCGTGAGAGGGTCGTTAGGCGTTGTCGATCGTCAATCGGAAAGGTCAAGCAGAGTGTCGTATGGTATTGAGGAGGCACAACCAGGTGGGCAGTGGCCATTATATGTACATTCACAAAGCTGGCTCAGACAGCGTCTACTGGGTCTTCCCCGCTTTTGGCTCCAAGCTATCAGAGCCACCATGTGGACTGCATAGCGCTCAGAAGGAAGCGGGTCGTGTACAGCACTCTCAGAAAGGCTAGTCAAGAGTGTTGGTTTCAGAACGACTCCAGACGAGCCGGGACCTCCCCCTAACCCATCTGCCGAACGGGCCTCATGCACCTCATTCAGGGGCTCGAGACTTTTTTTCCCCGTTGAGCGGCACGACTGGCTCTGCGATGGCGCCCTCTTGACACACTGCATCCAAAATGCAATCTCGAGCAGCATAGCTCAACTCTCACCTTTGGATGCCGGTCACTGCTGTTCCTGCGCTTTGATGAGCATGAAACCTTCTTGGATGTTCCTGTTCTACAGACGTTGATGCGCCAAGTTGATGGCGGACAAGTCAACACTTGCCAGTTTCAGTTCAGGGTCCTTTGCTTAGCCGAGACCCCTTTTCTCGGCCAACACAGACGCCGTCTCTATGGCGAGCATGTCAAGATCAACACTGCACTGCGACTACCGGATCTACGTCAACGCTACACACTAGTCAGGCACGAGAAGGAAGCCTCCGCAAAGGACAGAGCACGCTCGACGGTGGTCCCAAGCCGAGGCCGCCGAATTTTTCATGCTGTTAGAGCCGCGGCTGGAAAACCGGCCAAGTGGAGCATCGAAGCCGATTTTTTTTCGGAGGACCGCTCAGATCTTCTGTGGGAAACACTTTCTTCTCGTCCTCTCGCATCCCATCGACCACATCGCCACTGCCGTCACGATGCCGGGAGTCCAAGTTGTGCCCGACAAGGACAAGGCGCTGGCTGACAAGCAAAAGGGCAACGAAGCCTTCGCCAAGAAGGACTGGGCCTCGGCGGTGGGGCTGTACACTGCTGCGCACTATGCCGACCCGACGGAGCCGACGTATGCGCTGAACAGGGCCATGGCGTACATCAAGCTGGGCAAGTACATCGACGCCGAACGAGACTGCACCACAGCGCTGTCTCTCTCGCCAAACAACGTCAAGGCGCTGTATCGCAGAGCAACGGCACGCGTGGGAGCAGACAGGCTCGAGTTGGCCATCGCAGACTACGAGGCCGTGCTGCGACTCGATCCTAAGAATGCCGAGGCGAAAGCAGGGCTGGCAAAGGCGCGCCAGGAGCTGGGAAAAGCGAAGCCTCCAAGGAAAGAGCCGATCGATCTTCGAGGACCAAGGCAGAACCCAGTCAGCCCGAACAACTCTTCCGTTTCTGCCGTCGAGCCAAGGACGCTCACGGCAAGCACGTCTTCAAAAGATTCGAGCAGCTCAGTCGAGGCAGCCAGGAAGTTTTTGCAGCGAGTGGGGATGTCAGACGAAGCCGAACATGTTCCGGCCAACTCGAAAGCCTCGACCAGTGCCTTGCCTCCGCCCAAGTTTCCAGGCGAGACGGGTTCTTTCCTTCGAGAAGTGACCACACGCAAGACCGAAGCAAAGCCATCGACACGGCAGGATGTTCCTCGCTCAGATACATTCAAGACAGCGTCAGCGTCATCGATCGAAAAGCAGGCGCCAATCCCGAACAGCATCGTCTCCACCGCCAAAAAGACGGCATCCGCTCTTAACTTTGGAGCGGCACCCTCACAAAGCCGCGCTGTGCCGACCGCTCCATCAGCAAGACTCAAATCAGCGCCGTCATCAGGCAAGATGTCGTCGATCGAATTCCACCGCAAGTGGAAGAACAGGGCCGACCGACTGAAGTTGCTCTCCAGCATCGATCCTGCAACAATACCAGCCATGATCGACGCCATGCTCGAGCCTGAACTCGTTGCTGAGATCCTGCAGACGCTTGCAGAAGGACTCGGCTCTCAGCCAGACGATGCTGCTCTCTCGCAGCTCGCCACAGCCATCTTGCAGGCATTGCCGCGGTGCAAACGCTTCGGCATGACCGTGTGCATGCTCGATACGCACGAAAAGGGCTTTGCTGCCGATCTCATCCAGACCATCGGCAGGCCCGACTTGAAAGCTGTATGGGAAGTGTGATCTCTCGAATGCAATCTCTAGCTCAAGGTTTACGCTGCAACACCGTGTGATTATACGAAGGTGTGATGTAGTATCGTGTGATGTGGCGCGAGTGTGTTGGTGACTGAGCGCATCCTCCCGAGGCAGAAATCCAAAATGACCGCTCAAGTCGCCGTGGTTTTGGTCTCGCACGGACTTTTGCTCAGCACTCTCAGCGGACAAGCTCCTTCCCCACAACCATCATCTTCGTGTCGTCGTCTTTGCCACTGCACAGCTAGCTCTTGGTCACCCACATCAACACATCTCGCAGCTCATGCGAGCATCGCTAGCGTCATCGTTCGCATCGACTACAACTAGATCCCTTCGCCCTTGCATCCGCACCGCGCAGTCAGCTTCTTCCAGGTCCAAGATGAGACCGGCCTCGGTTCCCAACTACGACTTCAACCCCAATCTTCACCTGAGGACCATCGATCCTCCCGTCCAAATCGGCGCAAAATGGGCACAGTCGTACCCGTCCAGCTCTTCTCCCTTGGCAGGTCCCGATGTGTTGCCACACTTTCCCTTGCTCAATCTAGCTCAGGGCGTCCCAGGTCACCCGCCCACGTCAGCGCTGCTCGACCGAATTCAGTTTGAATCCCAGCCCGAAAACGTCGCTTCGCCAGCAGGCCACACGCACGGCTACGGACCCGTCTTTGGCGACTCGAAGCTTCGACAGGCGGTGGCAAGGGACATCAACAGGGTCTACCGAACACCGGGCAAGGGAGACAAGAACCAGGTCACAGAGGACAACATCGGCATCACGGCAGGCTGCAACCTCGCCTTTACGACGGTCGCTACTTCGATCGCCGCGCCAGGTGATGCGCTCATCGTCTGCGACCCGTGGTACTTTAACCACCAGATGACCTTGACCGCCTTCGGCATCCAGATCGCGACCGTGCCCACCAAGCCGCCAAACTACTTCCCTGACGTGGACATGATCCGTGCCTTGTTGCGCAGCGATCACCGACCGAACAGCTTCGTCATCAAGGGCGTCGTGCTCGTGACGCCCAACAACCCGACGGGCGCAATCTACCCTCCGAGCTTGATCCGCGACATTGCTGTGCTCTGCAAGAACCACGGAGTTGCGTTGATTCTCGACGAAACGTATCGAGACTTTTTGCTCACGGGAAACGACCTCGACGACGAATCTCAGCCTTCCGCGTCAAACTCCTCGACTGTTTCGCTACCATACAACTTTGCTCGCCCACACGACCTGTTCGAAGACAAAATCGATGGCGTGGAAGATGCCTGCTGGGATCCGAACTGGGACTGGCGCGACACGGTCATTCAGCTGTTCAGCTTTTCCAAAAGCTATGCCATCCCAGGTCATCGCCTGGGAGGATTCGTAGCACACTCTGCCTTCCTCCAACAAAAGGTCAAAACTGAAGCAGGTTCCGAACAGCTCTTCTTCGGTCCCGCAGCCAAAGCGCTCGACAACTTCCAAGTAGCCCCGCCACGCACCGACACGCAGCGAGCCGTCGCATGGGCGATCGAAGACCCGCAGCAGCTCGAATGGCGCAGCCAGGTGGCGAGCGAGCTTCGCGTGCGCAGGCGTGCATTCGTGCAGGGACTCTCCAAGCCCGCGCCGCCGTTTCTCAACCACGATGCGAGCGCGCTTGCCGGCCCGTCCTCCGCGGGCACGGGCGTGGCCAAGTCGCCCAAGGAGTGGGGCTGGCACGTGGAGTCCGCAGGCGCATACTATGCGTTCTTGCGTCACCCGTTCACGTCGACGCCGTCCGAGAAGGTGGCTCAAGCGCTGGCCGAGCTCGTGGGTGTGGTGGTGCTGCCAGGCGCGTTCTTCATGCCCGTGGATGCGGACGCGACTTTGGCCGATTCGTCGGGCTCGAGACTGCGCGTCTCGATTGCGAACGTGTCGACGGACAAGCTGGCCAAGCTGCCAGAGAGGCTGGCGATCCTGAGCGAGCTGTGGGACAAGAAGGGTGCAGGCTGGGGTGTGCTTTAGATCGTCGACGCTATTGTACGCGGACGATCCGAGCGTCGGTTGCCAGAAGATGTTGCGGCGCCAGCGTCGTTGTGCGCGAACACCACTTTGTATTCGAAGCGAAACCCCACCTTGACGCTGCACCTCTGAAAGTTTGGTCGAGCTCGTCAATGCTGTGAGCCAAACGCGCACTTGCTCGCAGAGACGTTGTTCAAGTGCCAAACCGATCACGCTGCGCTTTCTGATCCGGAAGCTGTCAACGCGGCACTGTGGCTTGGAAGCAGCGCACGCAGATGAAGCGTGCATGCGCACTGATCCCCGGAAGACCGCAGCGCCCCACCAAAACTTTGTGTGCTGGACGGCACTTCATCTGTGGCGAGCACCCCGGTTGCCGCCTTGCAGTTTGACACAGAGGGGGAGCGTGCACGCGCTGTACAATAAGCTCTGCTCTTGGCGTCGTGACGTTGTGCTGGCGGGAGGGGTGAGGAGGAGATGAAGGTTTCGCCGGCTGTGTGTTGGCGCAAGGTTTGAAGGGGAAGAGGGAGAGTCGGGTGTTCGATGAGAAATGTTCGGAGGTTCAGTGTGAGCGCGGGGGAAAGGGTGCTGTGTGATGGTGCGTCGAGGCAGGATCGTGTCGAGAGGCCGAGCGGGCGGGGATCGACCGTTGACCCTCACATGAAGCCGGGCCACCAGTGCGAATCGCTTCGGAGTGGTTGACAGGCAGCCACCACAATGGAGGATGAAGTACCCACCAACGCAAAAAAAGCGACACTACCCCCTTCAACAATCTGATTGCTTCAAAGACAGCCCTCGAACCTCTCTCCCTCTTCCCTCTCACACTTAAAACACCGTCATCGACTTATCCCGGAAGTTGAGACTTTCGCATTCCTACAAACAGCACGATGAGCGACAAAACCGACACGGTGACGCTGGTCATCGACACGAGTCGCCAGCGTCCGCCGCTGCTCAACACACCGCTCAAGCTATCCGCCAGCGACCTGCAGACGCCGGACACGTCGAGCACGAGCACCACGGTGCTGTGGTCCGCGAGCGCCTCGGCCACCACGCCCACCACGGCGCTCACCACCGCGTGCACATACGACCACGCCTTCGCCGCGCGTCGCTCGCCAGACACGGCTTCGGCGACGCACAACTCGGAATGGCTCATCTCCAAGATCGACGAGTACCTGGCCGACCTGTCGTCGTCGCTGCCGCGCCCGGCCTCCAAGGCGGTCCGCCGCTCGCTCAAGCTCGATTTGGATCCCGTGAGGCTGCTGTCGGTCGAGCGCGCGCTTCCGTCGTCGCCGGACGCCGTGCGACCCGCGCACCTGGCCATACCACCTCTGCTGCTCAGCAGCGGCAGCGGCAGCGGCAGCAGTGGCAAGAGCTGCCCGACGTCCATGCCGTCGTCACCGATCGATTTCGATGACGACCTGTGCTCGTCGCTCTTCTACCGGTGTTTTAGTAGGCCTGGCTGTGCGGTCAGTGAGGACGCGGCGCCGTTTCCGTACAGCCCGTGCCGGGAGAGCGTGTGTCTCGAGCCGGGCTATTTCGCGGGTGGGCTGCTGGGTCGGGTGAGCGGCGCTGCGGATGGCGGGTGGAGACGGACGAGTGTTGTTGATGTTCTCATGGAGAGGGAGGAGAGTGGGGTAGGGCTGCCGAGTATCCGGCTTGAGGCGGCGAACGAGGTCGATGAAGAGGACGAGGGAGGCGCAAACTCTGCGCCTGTGAGCGCCGAGTCGTCCGCGTGCTCGTCGCCGGAGCGCGAACAGGTGTACTGGAGCGAAGAGGAGCCACGCAGCGCAGAAGACTCGCCAGCATCGACCCACATCGCCGCATCCAAGTCGCTCGACGTACCCGCCCCCTCGACGGACGCACAGCTCTTCACCCCCTCGACGCCCGAAGGCAAATCGCTACACGTGCCCACACGAACGCTGCTCCCACCACCAGCCATCCCGCCGCGCCGCAGGCTCTCGCGCTCCGCCTCCGCAGGAAACCTCACCCGCATGTCCACGCAAGCCGCACGAAACCTCACTCCAGCCACGAGTCCCGAAAGGCTCGACCTGCTCTGCACGCCCACGCGCAGCAACACCGAGCCTCCCAAAACGCCCTCGCCACCGTCGTCGAAGCGCGCAGTGGAGGTGTCGCCGACGAGCACGCAGATCGTGACGGGCGTGCGCAAGATGAACAAGCTCAAGCAGCTGCTGGGCGAAGAAGTGTCGCCGCACATCAGCCGCGCGCTCATCGCAAACACGCGCGATGCCAAGCCGCTGCCGTGCCTGCCCTCGCGCGCGCTGCAGCGCAGCCACACGACGTTTTCCGCAAACACAGCCGTGCTCGGCTCGCACAAGCCGCGCGACAAGAAGTGCTGCGCCGCTACGGGGGGGAGTACGGGCAGACCAGCGACGGCGCGCGATCGGTGCAACTGTGCCAGCTGCGCAGCGCGCGCGGATCTGTCCAAGAGTGCGTTGAAGATGGCGCTCACGGGGACGAGTCTCAAGCTGCCCCCGCCGAGGCCGGAGAGGGTGGGGCTCGGGGCGAGGCCGAGCACGAGCGGGTCGATGAGGAGGGCGAAGGCGAGCTTTTTGGATATCAGCGATTAGGCATGTAGATTTCCGGTGGATGCAAATGTAGACAGGCATGTGGACGATTGGTATCAGAGGATGTGCGTGTGGATATCTGGTGCGTGTGATGCGGTGGAGTTGCTGTCTGCGTTGAATGTTTGAGAGGGTGACGGTGGTTGGACGAGACCCGGTGGTGGAGGAGCGTCGAGTTCGGGCGGGATGGGACGCTGCATGGCTTGCGGTATTGGCAGTACGAGTCTGAACGAGTCTTTCCCTGTGGCGAGTCACGAATACACTAACATCAGTAACCACATCGCTGGCATCCTCTTCCTCAACCGCGGACTCACCATTGAGATAAAACCGATGCAGCCTCTTCTCCCTGATAAACCCCAACCTCTCATACAGCCCCAACGCAGCCTCATTATCCGCCTCGGTCTCCAGCACCACCTCCTGTGCGCCCATCCCGACCATCTCTTCCAACGCCCTCCTCACCAACCGCTTCGCCAACCCCTTCCCCCTGTACTCGTGCTTGACCGAGATCATGGCAATGTACCCACGCATGAGGCGGGACCCCTTGAGGTGCCGGTCGAGCTTGCACACGATCACGCCGATCGGTTCGCGGGTGGACGTGTAGGCGAGGAAGCAGAGCGACGGCCACTGGTTGACGAAGTAGCGGTACGTGTAGACGATGTACGGTTCCGAGAGTTCTTTCTCGATGAGGCTGATGATCGCGTGCATCTGGTGTTCGCCTGTGTAGGGGCAGAGGGTGATGCCGGTGTCGGTGGCCGATGCTGGGTCCGCTTGGCTGGGGGACGCCGACATGACGGGAATTTGGCCTCGAAAGCCGCTACGCCGGGTGCATATGGTGTTTCTGTAGCAGGAACGAAGAAACGTCAGGGTCTATGCACCTTCTTCCATCTGTGACAGCCGACCTTCCCGAGTTCCGAGAAATACATGCTTTTGTATCTTTATGATGATGTAACAATCTCGAAAAAAAACGACAAGGATCGGCGCTCACTCATCGCGGCTGTGCAACAACGCCATCCGAAAGCAACGCAGCTTTGATGAATCACCCTGCGACGACACACAACCACTTGTTTCCGCCGTCACGCCGCTGATCGCTGCTCTTGACCCTGATCGTCGTCTGGTGGAGACAAAGCGGTCGTGCTCTGGTGCGGATGCTCTCACAGTGACACACGAGGGCCAAGTGGAACCGAGAATGCGGGGTGAGCTAGCGTTTCTCGTTCGATGGCGAGCAGGGCTTTTTTTTGGTAAAAAGCGGGAAAATGAAAACCAGTGGCTTGGCACACAAACCGCGATTCCGTGCTTGACGTGACAGCTGAAAAAGCACATCGTCGTCATCGAGCCGAGCTTTGGTGCTTTCGTTTTTTGTTGCTCCGCTCGCGCCAAACCTCCACATCCGACCTTTCTCGCTGCCTCTTTGACTCGCATTTGTTCAGCTTCAAAGTCTGGTTGTACTGTAGTGTGGGTGTGAGCTAGACCTCGACGTAGAGTAGACGAGAGCTAGGCATATCGAGCTAAAGTTGGAGCGAGGGTCGACATTTGGTGGTTTGAGGAAGAGGAAAAGGGAAAGGCAGAGGCAGAGGCAGAGGATGCCGAAAATAGCTCAGCCTCGTTCGGGATGCTGACTTTTTTTTCGACTCGACGAATCAAGAAACGTCGAAGGAGCAGCACAAGCAGCCGGAGTCTAGATTTCAAGTGCACGAGCTGCACGGCTGACCTGCTGCATTTCCACTTGAACGGCGCGAGAGAGACAGAGAGCCCTGACGAGCACCCTTGCTTGTCTCGGGTTGCCATGATGACGACGTAATAAGCAGTCAAGCTGCGTCTCCCCGCACCGGACCCTTGGACATGGCTGCTTTGCCGAAGAACCCTCTCTGTCGGTGTGTCGCAAAGAGACGGCACAAGGCGAGAGGGCGATGACGCTTTGAACCTGCTCATGCACTGTAGCATGACTGTGCATGCCTCTCCTCGATTCGGATGCTCCGACACGGCTGTTCTGCGCAACTGACTGAGGCCCTCGTGACTGACGCACCGTCGAAGCTCGCTTTCTGCGCTTGAGCTGAGTTGGAGCTGCTCGAGCTCGAGCTACTTAAACTCGCGCAGCGTCGACGAACGGACCAAATCCTCTCTCCATCGCTGCTGCTGCTCCTCCTCTTCTTCTCACAGCACCACCATCTCGCCCCACCTCGCCTTCGCTCTGCACCAAGTGCAAGTCGTGCAGCCGCGTAACCCTCCCCCCATCCGTGATCACATCTAGCCAGCTCAAATTCGCACAATGTCGTCCGAACGCGAGCCTCTTCTCCCCACCCACGCCCGCCACGCACGCCAGAGCGTCGAGGACTACGGCTCCAAGGCCGCCCGCGACGCCAAGGCCACCGCCCGCCACTATGGCGTCGACCCGGACAACCTCGAGTCGCAGGCGCGCCAGCTCGCCCCCTCGCGCGACACGCTCTCGCGCATCGCACAGATGGTCGGCGCCGTCAAGGCCGGCAAGCTGCCCAGCCAGAAGCAGATCAACCAGTTTATCGAGGCCGTCATGTCGAGCCCCGTCCTCGACGAGCGCTCCGTCTCGGGCTCCACCAAGCTCAGCCAGCAAGGCGCCACGGTGCTCCAGGACCTCAAGGGCATCTTTGCCTGCATCGAGCGCATCGGCGAGAGCAAGAACGGCGACGACAAGATCCAGAAGTTTATCTACCAGACTTCGCAGGCTTCGGTCAACGTTACGCACAAGGGCGGTGTCTCGGCCAGTCTGCCCTCGGCCTCGTCCGTCGGTGCTGATGGGCGTTTGCTCGAAGAGGCCAAGAAGGATGCTGGCAAGGTGCTTGGTGAGATCCAGCAGATCGGTCAGCTGCTCATCACCTCCAAGGCCTTCCGCGACCTGCTCGCCGACATTCAGTTGCTCCTCCGCGACCTCACTGCCGATGCAGCCGCCACCGCAGCTCAGAAGGCCGGCAGCGCCGAAGGCAAGCTCCGTCCCAGCGACGAGGAGCGCAAGAAGCGAGGCGATGCCGTCGAAGTGCGCGCGCCTTCCAAGAAGGACCTCGAGAGCGCCAAGGAGTCGGCCAAGCGCGGTGCCAAGCAGGCGCAGGACAATGTCCAGCAGTCCGCCCAGCAAGCCGTCAAGTGGCTCGACGAGCAGACTCCGGACGACGTCAAGGACGAGTTCCTCGAGCGCGTCAAGCAGATTGTCAACAGCGTCGAGCGCGACCCGGACTTCAAGCGCGCGCTCAACGGCATCTACGCCATCGCCAACAAGTGGTCCGACATTGTCCAGGACGTCGCCACCAAGGCCAAGGAGCAGACGGACATCGACATCGACTCGCCCGAGGCCGAGGCCAACGAGAACATGCGCGAGGCGTTCCAGCAGCTCAAGGCGATCCTCGAGACGTTTGCCAACCGCTCGCTCGAGCCCGTCGAGACGTCGGTGACCAACCTGGTCAGCCACGCCAAGCAGATCTACGACAACGAGACGTCCAAGGAGAGCAAGGAGCTGCGCGACTTTATCGACGACGTCAAGACCTTTGTCGACCGCGCGCTCAACGAGGACGGCTTTATCCGCACCAACCGCTCCAACCGCATGGCCTCGGACCTGTACGACCGCGCCCAGCGTCTCTTCAACGCTACGGGCAAGGAGGCCAACAAGCAGCTCTCGAAGCTGCGTTCCGACTTTGACGAGACGCTCGACGAGCTGTCCGACTTTGTCCACGGCGTCGAGGAGGACCCGGAGCTCCGCGAGCTCGCCCAGCGCATCGAGAAGCTCGCCGCCGACGTCAACTTTATCGACTTCCAGCGCATCTTTGGCAGCGGTCCCGGCCAGGGCGTGCTCAACCTCTTCACCGATCTGCGCAACCAGGCGGGCGGCCTGGTGCGCGACACGGTCGAGGTGTTTGTGCCGCGCCTGATCAACGAGATCAAGTCGATCCCGTTCCCGCGTATCGAGTTTGTGTCGCGCGAGGCCGACGTGGTCATTGACGACCTGTCGCTCACCGCGTCGACGGCGTCGTTCGTGCCCGACCGCGTGCGCATCATCAACCGCAACGACCTCACGCTCGACCAGCGCCAGTCGTCGTTCGGCAGCAACTTTGACGCGTACCTGTACCTCGAGATCGACGGCCTGCGCGTCAAGGCGGCCGACGTGGCGTACTACCTGCACAAGAAGACGGGCTGGGTCGGGTGGGAGGACTACGGCCTGCTCGACCTCGACCTGGGCGGTCGCGACGGCACGAGCTTTGTCGTGAAGCTCGAGAATGCCGACGACGACGACGACGAGTCGTTCTACAAGGTGAAGCGCGTCAGTGTCGACATGTCGTCGTTCAAGGTCAAGGTGCGCCAGACGAAGCACTGGTTCCTCAACTTTTTCCTCATGCCGTTTGTGCGCCCCGTGCTGCGCAGGGTGTTCCAGCAGCTGCTCGAGGAGCAGATCAAGACGTGGCTGCAGAACCAGGACCGCTCGCTGTGGGCCGCACAGCAGCGTGCCAAGGTGATCAACAGCTACAGCAAGACGGCGCTGCAATCGGGCACGGGCATCTCGACCAAGGCGTACCTCAAGGCGATCTTTGCGCCGGACACGGACGCCTTCGAGCCGTACGGCCGCCGCTCGCAGCAGCCGCGCAGCGAGATCGGCCTCGCCGAGGGCTTCCGCGTCGAGGGCCCGCACAGCGAGTTCAAGCTGGCCATCGGCGCGTCGTACTCGAAGCAGCTGCTGCCCGGCCGCGGCGGGCCGTTCCGCTACGCCAAGGAGAAGATGGAGTACTACCGCAACGTCGAGGAGTCGGTCAAGCAGGGCGTGCGCGAGTTGCGCGAGGGCGTCAAGGAGGTGCGCGAGGGCGCGAGCGAGGCGGTGCAGCAGGTGCGCGACGGCGTCAAGGGCCTCGAGGGCGAGGCCAAGGGCAAGGCGGGCAAGGTCAAGCAGGAGGCCGACAAGCTGAGCGGCGATGCCAAGAAGGAGAGGGAGGAGAGGAGGGAGAGCGGCTGGAGGAGCGACGTGTTTACGCTGTCCGACGACATTGACCTCTGAACGCAGGGCGAGCCGCAGTCTGTTGCGTATGTTTTGTGCCCTACTCATCAAGTTCGAGTCCGTAATGTATCAATGTGCCGTTTCCAAACGAAGTGTTGTCGCAGTGTGTGTCGTCGCAGTGCGTGGTGTCGAGCGACAGGCAGTTGAATCGCGGTCGAATCGCGGTCGTCTCGCCAAGCCATCCCTCTGTCGGGCGTCGAAGAGTTCCATGATGCGATGATTGGCGTTGCGACTGTGTAGCAAAGCAGTCTAGTTGTACAGATGAGTTGGATGCGGCATGTACAAATTTCGTCCTCTTGATTCCACTAGGCATTGTCATCGCGCGCCCTCACAGCAGGCGACCTGACGCGCGGCACGGGGCTGTTTGTCCTACCCAGCAGTGCCGCAGCGTCTCGTTTCCTCTTGTCCTCTTCCGCCGACGAGCCGGCAATATCACCACTGTCCGTCGCCGAGTCGTCGATCGAAAAGATGACTTCGGGCGTCTTTTGACTCTCGACGTCGCCGTTGACGCCGCCCTGGGCCGTGATGTAGGGCGCACCGCCGTTGGTGCGTAATGTGTCGAGGGCGATCGAGTCCTGCGTGGCGGTGCCGGTGGATGCGAAGGCCTGGTCGGGTCGGTTGCTGGGAGGGGCGGCGCTTGTAGGCGCAGGTGCCGAGTTGCGGTAGGGGTAGTGCTGTTCCATCGCCTCGCGCATCGCGTCGGTTAGGAAGAAGTAGAAGCAGAAAGTCGCTAAGCATGCGCCGGCGACGAGGTCGATGAGGTAGTGGTGCATCAGATACATGGTGCTAAAGTACAACCAGCCGCAATAGCTCCAGTAGAGTACTCTTGCGTCGAGCCTCAAGCGACCGATCTTGAGAACGACGGGGAAGAAGTAACTGCAGAACAAGGCCTTGAGCGTCGCGTTGCCCGCGTGCAGCGACGGGAAAGCACCAAACACCATGGGTGCGCCCGTAAACGTCAGCGTGTAGCCATGGCCGTGGAACAGCGCATCGATCCTAGCCAAACCGGCAGGTGAACCCCTCATACCGTAGTTGGCGGGTGTAAGACCTTCACGCAGCTCGTACCAGGGCGGAGCGCACGGGAAAACGATCTGGATCATGACGCCGATCAACATCATGAAGCCGAATGCCTGCCCAAACACCTTGACCGCTCCAGGGGGAGCGAAGACGAAGAGGAAAGCGGCGACAAAGAACGGCGCGGCGAAGTGTACAACGCCGTACGGCAGCCAAGCCAAGATGTCGAGGACCGGGTGACCGAACTGCGTCAAGATATCCGAGATGTTGGCACCGTACCAGATGGTCTCCAACGTGGGCAGCACCGATACCCAGATGTGCGGCCTATACGAAGCGGGAATGAACTTGCACGAGTAGAACAAGATGAGCCACGCAAAGATGGGCGCGGCAGGCAAGAAGAACTGCGAGGTGACCGGCAGCAGCAGCGTGGCCGTGTACAGCGCCGGGATGATCAGCTTGTACGGAAACGCAGGCGACTCCATGACGAGCAGCGAAAAGAGTGCGATGAACAGCAAAAAGCCATACTTGAAGCGCTCGCCTTTGCTGGGAGACCAGGCGCGGAAGCGATCCAGATTCTCGCGCAGGGAGGTGGAGAACGAGAGGCGGCTGGCAGCGGCGAGGATGCGCGAGAGGAGGTAGTGCAGCCAGGCGGGGAGGTAGAGGCGCGCTTTGGGAGGCAGTTGGAAGACGACGCCGTTGTTGGGTTGGCTGCCGGGTGCGCCTGGCGCGAGACGTGGACCGCGCGAGGGAGAGGTCGAGGAGGAGGACCTCACGCTCGAGTAGGCGACCGCCATATTGTCAGATGGAAAGGCCGCGCGAGAAGCCGCTAGACCTTTGTGTGCGGATCGGAAGGATGCGCTGGGACGGTTGACGGTGGCAATGTTGGGGAGGAAGAAGAAAGAGTCGGTCACCTTTCCTCTGACCAAACAATCCTTCGCTCTTTCATCACATCCCGAAGAAAGCGCGCCGAGATGTGAGTACAAAAAAGGTGTTTGGTCCGTGTGTGACAATCGGGTCAAGGATGACAGCGCGTTTTGTTGGATCGGGTCTCGCGTTTCGCTTTTTTAGCCGATACGGAGGACGCTCGCTCGAGCGGCACTGTGACTGCCGCTGCTGTTGGAGCGTGTGGAGACGCAGACTGAATGCGGGTCCAACTCACCTTTCCGTCCTTCGATCGAGCTTGACTTTCGTCCATTCACATTCCCACGCTCGCACCGTTGGCCGCTCGGACGAAGCGGTGGACAATAAGCTTCAGCTGCGGAAGTAAGCCGTCCCCACCGACAACAAATTTCGGAAGATCCGCCAAACCGGTGCTTCCGGAGCTGCCGCCTTGCCTGCATACAGTCACACGACAACTCAGCCATCGACCGACAACGCTCAGCCTGACCATGATGCTCAGCAGAGGAGCTCTCCTCTCTCTCGGCTGAAGGCGAAGCAGCTCAGCTCAAATACCACCACTGACTGGCTGACTGACAAACAGCTGCGGCTGAGGCTGGCTCGCCTCTCTCATCGCAATGGCGCTACCATACCCTTCCAGCAGAGCGACATCGCTCAGCGTCGATCGCTTCAGCACTGCCAGCGATCGTCGTCACTCGTCTTCCTCTTCCACACGCCATCAGCGTCCGCAGATCAACGAGCGGCCCATTACGCTGTGGACCCACGACCCACCTAACTTTTCCCGCAACGAAGTCGTCCTCAATCCAGAGTACTCGCTGCCAAGGCTCGCCGAATCCGACCTCCTCCAGCTCACTTTGCCGCCAGGCTCGCGGCTCCCTCACAACAATCTCCCCTTTGGTCCAAAGGATCGCATCCGCAAGTTCTCCAACAAGGCCACTTTCGTCTTTCGTGCTGCACAGGCCACCGCAGATGCGGACTTTGTCGCCCGTCAGCCCCAGCTTCAGGTCAGCGTCTCCAAAAACATCGCCACCAACTACGGCTTCTACAACCGTGCAGAGGCCGTCCTCTCACGCGTGCCCAAGGATGACTTTATCATCGATCACGTCGAGCTCTACTTCCGAGATCAGTACGTCGGCCGCGCGGAAATGTGGAGAGTCTTTCAGAACCTCGAAGACACCTGCGTCTACTGCGGGCAAAAGGTGACACTCGCCGGCAGCGTCCGAGCCACCATCGGTCGCATCTTTATCAAGGAGAAAAAGGTCACCAGCGGCTACGTCTCGGCCTCCACCAAAGCCATTTTCCGCTCCGAATCGGCCAAGTACAACCTCTTCATCCAACTCGCAAAAGAGATGTGGGACTTTGACGAGGACGGAGAGATCTACTATGAAAAGGCGCTGCAAGGCTTCATCCCAGAGCTTCTCAGGCGTTGGAAGGCCGTCCCGACCAACCACATCCTCACCGTCATCCTCTTTGCACGTGTCCACTATGAAGAGTCGGAGCTCCACATGCTCGAGGGCCCCATCCGCCAAGATGCAAAGGGCAGGTTCTACATCGACTACTACAAGGTCGTCGTCGATCTCGAGTCCAACTGCAACTGGGATGCCGTCATGACCATGCTCAAGGAGGAGTTCTTCCGCTTCCAGCACGACATCCTTCTCTTGCGCAGGCCCATCTCTGGTCCCGCCGCATCCCACGAGGAGCTGCACGCCGACTTGATCCGAGATCGCGTTCACATGGCAGGTCGTCTCTCGTACTCGTACGAAGGCAATCTGCTCGAGGCCATCAACTTGGCGCTCAATCCCTTCGACGAGCACTACATCGACCGAGATCTCAACCGCACCGGCCTGTCCATGGTCTTCGTCACCGCAGGCACCGGTCACTTTGAAGTCGACAAGAAGCTCTTGCGCATCACCACAGAGCGCATGATCGAGAACGGCACAGGCTTGGATCTCGTCTGTCTCACAAAGATGCCTCTGCATTCAGTGCCCCTCTTCCACTTCAAGTCGCACTTCCCCGATCCGAGCGAGCTGAGCGAGCTCAAACAGAGTCAATTTGCAGCCAACAATCGATCTCAGCGACGACCTGGTGCCGGACCAGGCATGACCGTGCACAGGCCCGGTCAGCCTCCCTTGCTGTCGCGCCATTCCTCTTCGCGTATGGCCACAACGAGCTCGACCGCCGCCAATCCTCCCGATCCGCTCTACTTTGACTCAAAGAGGCCCATCGAAGACGAGCAAGACTTTTACTCGATGCCGCACTGGATCGATTGCAGCTTCTACAATCTGCAGCAGGACAAGCCTTTCCGCGCCGATCGCTTCGTGCCTCGTTGCAAGATGTACGAGGTGCAGATGATGGGCATCATGGAGAATCAGATTTCGGACATCGCCATCCCTTACCTCGATCTCAAGCCCGTCAACAAGGCCTCGTCGGTGCAGTCGTCCTTCTACCTCCCGCGCTACATCGGTCCCTCGAGCTCCGGCTTCCACTCCGAGTCTCGCAACAGCGACCTCTCCGATTTGGCGCTCGTTGGCCTCTCGCCCAAGCAGCAGAGACGTGTCGCTCGAGAGAAATTTGACAGCGACGTCTTTAGGGATGTGGCTCCGTTTGTCAAGCCTCCCTCTGTCAAGCTGCTGACGCCGGGTGCGAGCGGTGGCGCGACTGTCGACAGCCCGACCACAAGCGACATCCATCGGCCCTTCGATCGACCCGGTCTGCGTCGCAATCACAGCTCCGGCTATGGAGCCGCGCCCACAACCAACGCAAATTCGGCCGCATCCTCGGTCTCGCCGGGCAAGACGGGAGCGAGTAGACCTACCGGTCTGCCGACGCGAACGTCCAAGCTGGGCCGAGAGGCCTTCTTTCGCGACGAGGAGCCAGAGAAGGAGGCTCCGGCACCACCTTCGCCGGATCAGCCTCGCTTCACCACGCTCGACGAGCCGCTATCCAGGCCTCCTTTGGCGAGGCCCATCTCGCACATCGTCACTTCCACAAGCAAGCCAAAGTCGCGCGCTGGATCCATTCGATCCGTCAACACGTTTTCGCGAGGCTTCCTACCCATGGAGCCCATCGGCAAAGCCAAGGCCATGGTCGCATCCACCGACGCCGTGCTTTCCGCCTCGTCGCACACTTTTGACGAGTCAGATCTCGATGCTGGGCCTAGCAAGCGCAACGAAGCTGAGGACAGCGTCAGCTCGTTGAGATCGCCGGCGCAGTCGAAAGCAAGAGGCTACGGCTGGTTGTGGAAGACCTTGACTGGCTCGACGCCGTCCGCTAGCTCGGACCGCTCTGGCGAGTATGATGACGATGACGGTTCCAAGGATTTCTCGACACCTGCAACTCGCAGCATGCAAGAAGTGTTGAGTGCACAGTTGCGTCACCAGGCGGGCGGATCGAGCAAAGACAGGAGTCCATCACGCAAACCGCAGACGCCAGGCCGCATGTCGCGCACTGCATCGCTGCTTTCAGTGCACGAGTCGTCCAGTCCGGCACCCATCAAGATTCCCGCACAGCAGACGCCGAGGACGAGACAGGAACAGGAGACGGAAGAAAAGATCCTTCGCGATCAAGAGGCCTACGAGCAGCATTTGGAAGAGGAGGAGGCTCGACAGCGCTACGCACAACGTGCGCAGGTCGAGAAGCAGACGCTAGTCAATCCGTCCAATCCCAGCAAGAATCTCAAGAGCACGACGTCGCAGTTGCTTCGATGGCAGCACCTGTTCCCGAGGCGACTGAACCACCACGCGGTCAAGTGGCGATCCATGACTACGCCGGCGTGTCTGCCATTGACCACGCTCTACCTGCCAACAGAGAGCGATCTGGCCGCCATGTGGAGCGAGCATCCGCACACCACTTCCATCTCGGCAGAGACGGCTTCCTTCTTGCTCAAAAAGTCGAGCTCCACCCATCCCGCGCTGGCTGTGCTCCGCGAGATGGCGTACCACCGCTTGGCTCAGGGCTACCAGTTCATCGTGCCAGCGAGCAAGCAGACGCGGGCCGTGTCGAGTCGCAAGCTCAACGATCCGAAACACTTCACGCTGCGATGGCCGTCGGAGCTGCTTCAACCTGGGAATCTCGCGACGGGCAACCCGATCTTCCTCAGCGTCACCAACCAGATACACCGCATCTCTTACGACAGATCCACCTCGGCCATCAACGTCAAGAGATACGTCCGCAACACGGAGTACTCGACCGACCCCATCGACTACGAGTGCTGCATCTGGCCGCGCCACTTGCCCGGCTACCAGACGGTCAAGGCGCGTTTCAATTATCCGGATCTGGCGAGCTACAACTGGACCTATTTGGATTCACTGATTGCCGGCTACGTCGACGAGAAGTTTGTCGAGTCGCTGAGGTACTGGCGTACTCGCTTCGTCTTGGTGCCGTCAGAAGGGTCGCCTCCGCCGATGCAAGCGCCGACCGGCGAAGATCTGGACGACGAAGAGATCCGGCTGATCGGAACGGACAAGCTGGCCGAGCTCTTCCACCGTGCCAGATTCGTTCGAAGCAAAGAGGAGCGCGATCAGACGCATGTCCAGCGATTCTTGCCGACGTCGCTCGATCCAGCCATGTCGCTGCAAGACGAGGACTTTATGAAACAGCTCGCCGAAGAGAACGCCAAGCAGCGTGCGCAGTCGGCCTCGTCCAAGAAGCGCCTGCACAAGACGCTCGCCGGCCGTACCATCGATGCCGTTGCCAAGGACATGCGTTCGGGTGGACTGGTGATCAACGACCGCATCTGGCATAGGATGCTGTACTCGGACACGTTCACGGGCGCCGACATGGTTTCGTGGATGTGCGGCGAGTATGCCGATGTGCGATCGAGGGAGGACGCGGTCGAGTGGGGCATCAAGCTCATGGAAGACGGCCTGTTTGAGCACGTGCACAAGGCGCACGGCTTCTTGGACGGCCACTACTTCTACCGGCTCAAGAGCGAGTATGCTGGCACGAGGGGTCCCAAGGGATGGTTCCGAGGCTCAGATAGCCAGAGGAGCTCGTTTGCGGACAAGGAGCCGCCCACCAGGCCGCTGGTGCATTCGAGCAGCCACCATTCCGGGTTGGGCTCGGGCGAAGGTGGTGCTTCTGCCGCGAATGGCGGGGAGAAAGGTGCGAATGCAGGTGCAGCGGTCGGTTCTGCGGCAGCGGCGGCGGGAGGACATTCGCGCAGCTCGTCGTTGCATCGTCCCCACGCGGCGTCGCTCACCATGTCGTCCAGCGGTGGCGGTGCCGCCAAGAAGAAGAGAAAGGTTCAGCTTTCGCGCAGCATCGTCATCGACGTGGATCCTGGTCGACGCTCTGATCGTGCCGAGGTGGCCTTTTTGCACCACGACATTGCGCACAACCCGGCCAACGGGTTCAACTTCCAGATCCACTGGCTTTCCACGTCGGCGCGCTTCATCGAAGACACGGTGCAGTCGTGGACGCGCGCAGTGGAACGCTACGGATTGCGACTCATCGAGGCGCCCATCGGACAGATCAAGGACGTGTCGCTGCACAATCCGTTCCAGGCACCCGTGCAGATCGAGCTGGCTCTGCCGCCTCCGAGTCCAGAGACGTACAGCGGACGGCTACCGAGGGGAACGCTAGGCGAGCTGTGGTTCGAGTATGCGCTGCTGCGCAAGTTCGGATTCGTGCTGGACCAGGAGGCGAGCGGGAGGTATCCCAAGGAGGTCGAGATCACGTACAGCAGCCGACCGAACGAGTTTGAGTACAGCCAGTTTGTGCATCGCAGCGGTGTCGCTTTCGTGCAGGTGCTCGGCGGGCTGGATGGGTTCCTATGGCTCAACAACCGACTGTTCAACAGCCATTCGCATGGCAGTGGCAACGCTCAGAGGCCGGGACAGCAGCATCATGCGGGCCGCGCTCCGCCTCCGCACCAGTCGCAGCAGCAGCAACAGCAGCAGCAGCAACAGCACGAATCAGTAGCAGACGCCGACAAGCTGCGCTTGGAGCTCACACGCTTCTGTTCGAACCGAGACGAGCTGGAGCGGTTCTACCGCAAAGTGCTGGCGCAGCTGCTGCAGGTGGAGAAGGAGGAGAGCGAAAGGGAGGAGCTGGCCAAGGAGTATGTGCGGGATCTGTTTGCGGCAGGGGAAGAGGAGAAGAGGCGGGGCAAGAGTCGGCAGGGTAGCAGCCATTCGAGTGGGAGCGGGGCTGGGGTGCTGCATGCGATGGCGCAGGTCAGTGCGGAGAAGCGGAGCGATGCTTGATTGGGTGGGGCTGGCTGTGTTTGTTTGCAATGATTATTTTGGTTGACAGGCGTGCGAGGAGTGTGCGAGTCTACGGGTGTGAGAAGCTTGCCGCGCGTGGCTCAGCACTCAAAGATGCGTGCAGTCGAGACATTGATTCTAGACCACTTGTTGCGTCTGACCACCAACTGCCACAGCAGCAGCTGCGGCCACTGCAGATGGTACAGCGCAAACAAGGGCCACGGATCGTCATTTGCAAAGCTCGGGTCGGTGAACGGCGGCAGCGGTGCGGGCGCGCTCAGATCAAAGCTCTTGGACGAAGCGACGACTTGCGGCTGGGGCGGGGTCCACAGGGGATGGATCAAGCGCATGATGCGTTGGAGGCGTGGGAGCGAGGGCAGGATGCGCGCGGGCAGGTCGTGGCCGATCCAGCTTTGCGGGAGGGTGGCGGGGGAGGTGTAGGCGTGTTGGAGGAGCGATTTGGCGTGGTAGAAGCGCGCGCGGGAGCTGGCCCATGTCGGCGGGAGGGCGGTGAGTGCGCTGAGGTCGTCCTGTTGCGTTTGGGGTTCCATCGCGGGAAGGCTGAGCGAGGAGAGGTACGAGAGCTCGTCCATCGTGGCTACTTTCTCTGCTGTCGTCTGTGTTGCAGCCAGCGACGACGGTTTGTGGGACAGCGATGCGGGGACGAGCGCATCGCCCAGGCGCGGGTTGCTGACGAGCAAGCAGATCGCACTGTGCACGCGAGGGTTGCATTCGATGGCTACGAGGCGTTCCGGCTGCTCGGCAGTGGCGGGCTGGTAGATGAAGTCCATACTGAACTGGCCGGTGATGCCTGCGTCCGAGGGGGCGTGTCTGCCGACGAGCGTGTCGCGCGTCCACTGCGTGTCTCGGGTGCGCGGGCTAGGTGGGATCGAAGATGCGTTCTGTCCGAGCTTTTCGAGCCGGTACAGGAACGTGGATGTCCAGCGCAGCGCCAGCTCGCCGACAATGGTGTGCGAAGCCGGGTGGTACGTCATGAGCATGTCGTTGCTCAGGCAGCACACGAAGGCGGTCAGTTTGCCGTCGACCACTGTAGCGTGTGTGTACCATTCGGACGCTTTCGCTACTCTACCGCTGCCCGCGGGCTGGGACTTGTCCACGCGATCACCGATGAATTCTTGCAGGATGTACGGTGTTCGTGCGCATAGCGGGATGGAGAGATTGGAGAAGCGTTTGCGCGTGCGCGTCCAATCGGGTTCGTCCGTGTTTGGGTCGAGCAGCGGGTAGAGCGTCATGTCCGCCCTGCCGATATCGTCGAGCTCGGCGGCGCACTTGAGGATCGAGCGTGGATACCCTTCGCTCTGCAACTTGGCCAGTGCCTCGTCGACCGAGTACACAATCTCGCTGCGCGGTGCCGCCATGTCGAGACGCTGTAGCAGCGCGATGAATCGGTCCTTCTCGTGGAGCGCCTCGACGAGTTCGGGCGTCTGGATCATGCTGCGTACGCGTCCGTGCGTCTGCTCGAGCAGGATTTGGCCGGCGATGGCGTCCTGCCCCGTACTGCCTGCGCCGGAGCAGGGGAAGAAGAGGTCTACTTTCTCGGCCAGTGCGACGCGCACCAGCGCCTGGATGTAGGGCGTGATCTTGCCTCCCTTGGCAGCGGGCAGAGACGATGACGGTAGGAGATGAAATTTGGAGACCGAATTGGAGAAGCGCGTGGCAGCCAGGTTGCCCCAACCGTGCTCTTCGACGAGGATGACCTTCCATCCGTTGCGTGCGAAAGTGCGGCAGATGGCGAGCGACTTTTGCATGCGTGCGCCGTTGACCAGGACGGTGCGTTGTGTGCTCGTGTTTCCGTTCGGAAAGGGTCCCGATGTGGGGCCACGGTGGGAGTGGCGGCCATGTTTGGCGGCTCCGGAGTGCGTGAGGGAGAAGAGGGAGACGGTGAATGTGACGGGTGCGAGCAGGAGGGAGAGGGCGAGCAGGAGCAGGGTGGACAGCGTCGACTGGAGTCGGTTGGGGAGTGCGTGTGACATTGTTGGGATGATCCGCTGGGGAGTGCGGAAGACCCGGTGAGAGGGTCGTGGAGGGAGACAGATGGTGGTGGAGGGTGGTGGTGGTCAGGGCAGGACCGCTATTCACTCTTTGTTCAAAGATTGGTTGATGGCCATGCACGTGTGATTCATCTCGAGCCCCGATCAAGAAGAACCAGGAGAGATGTGTGTGGATGACCAAGCTGCTGCAAAGACCCTGTAAAGGCGGCGCTTGCACGTCGTGGCGCAAATCGACGCAGATGCAGATCCACGATGACAGCTGCAGAAGTACAGGCAGCGATGGAAATGTGGAGCAATTTTTCTTCTTTTGTCGTCACGTTGATCTGTGTGTCGCATCACCCTAGCTCGTCACACAGCCGTCTTCTCTCTGGATATCGTCGCAGACTGTGCAGTCACGGTGAGTGAGTGAGTGCGTGTCGGAGCCCTTCCGATGCCATTGGAAGAGTGTGATGCGTCCGTTGTTGCTGTGTGACAGTTCCCACGCTTGTTTCGATGCGTTCGATGCGTTCGATGTGTTGGACCCTGTCGAGACTGCAGCCTTAGCTCAGTTGAATCGGCACATCCTTGTTGGCCGGTGCGTTTTTGGGATCGCTCTCAAATCGGCGATCAGCAATGCGATCCCATCATCAACTGGTGATAATCCTTTGAGCGATGAGCAAACGGCTTTGCATCGTTCCCAAAAGCCGGGTCTGCAGTCGGGCCGGGCCGGATGTTCCGAATCGCCGTCTCGCATTGCATGCACATCTATCTGTTATGCAGTGACACGCCATGTTGCACTGAGACAAAGAGCGACGTGCTCGACAGGGTGTCGAACGACTCGGTCTGCACGAGTTGGCAGACAGCATGAAGAGCGCGAATCGGCGGCTTCTGCGCTTTTTCGCATCGAAAGCCGACATTTTTTTCTCTGTGGCCCCGACAAGCCATGTCGGTTGTCGACGTGCGAAAAGTGACTTGATTTTTCTCACCTCACCCTTGGCATGACAGAAGCGAATCGAGACAAACAGCAACACCGCAAGGCCCTTCGACAAGTCGGGGCCGATCCCACGACACAGCATCGCTCTGCCTCGGAGACTTTTCGTCCGCCTGTGACACACTGTCTGCTGCGCTCAAACTCCGACCCGCCCATGCAAACAAAAGGTCAAGCTGGAAAAAGTAAAGGCGGCGTCGTGTCGTGCCTTGAATTTTTGAGCGTAGATAGCCGAATTGATTTTGATGCGACAATCACTCCACTCAGCACATTCACCGTTGCTGTGCAAGAGCTTCGAGTTGGAAAGGACCAGCCGCACTCAGAAGCGTTGAGAGGCCTCGAACCTTGCTGAGTCGCCAACGGCTATCGTTGTGTGTGTTGCCCTCGGCTAGATCACCGCTGGGCCGGCTTAGTTAGAAAGCGGAAAGGTACGAGCACGTCTCTCGGCTTGCTCTCCCACCAGCTTCCCTGACAACCTTCATATACCCTGCCTCCCGTGACCCTTGACCTTCGCTGTGGATGAAGTCAAGCTCACTCACTCGCTCACCGTTCTTGCTATCAGCACACTCGCACTTCCTGCGTCCTGCCTCGACGACCCGCATCTATTTCTCCCTCCCTCGTCGTCACACTGCCTACATCAAGTCAGCCACCTCGCTCGTCTCTTCTTCAAGACCCCATTCTTCCAAGTGTTGTAGCATCGACACGATGGCCAGCTCATCCAAACCAGGCCCGTCGGGCACCGAGCCCAAGACGCCCGTCTACATCCAGGAGGTGACGCCCGGAATCACCACGTTCGACTATCCTTTCAGTCGATTCGGCGTGCTGCCCATCGGTGGGCGCAGCATTGCCATCAAGATGCGCGACGGTCGACTGTGGGTCGTGCCGTCGACACCGCTCGACCAGCCTACCAAGGCCAAGATCGATTCGATGGGTGAGGTCGCCTACCTGGTTGCACCCGACAACGTGCACCATCTCTTCCTCAAGGACTTCCACGCAGCCTACCCCTCGGCCAAGGTGGTCGGCACGCAGGGTCACGAGGAGAAGCGACCCGACGTCAAGTTTAGCGGCATCTACGGCAGGGACCCTCCCTCGACGCAGTACGGCTACGAGTCGGAGTTTGAGCCTCAGTACTTCCCGACGTTCTCGAACAAGGATGTGGCCTTCCTGCACAAGGACAGCAAGACGCTCATCACGGCCGACCTGCTGTTCAACCTGCCTTGCAACCAGCAGTATCGCAACACACCGGCGGGCAAGGCCACGTCGTGGATTCCCGGCGTGATCTGGTTCTCGAAACTGTTCAATCCGTACAACGGCTTCCACAAGACGTTCTTGGCCACTGCCGGTGTGGCCAACGGCGTGCCCGGTCTAGCTGGCGGCGGCTCGAAGCTCGACAAGCAGAAGAACTTTGCCGAGGCGGCTTCGACGGTGGCCAAGTGGGACTTCCGTCGCATCATCATGCTTCACGGCGACATTATCGAGAACCACGGGCGGGAGGCGTGGATCGCGGCGTGCAGCAAATTCCTTGATGCTGAAGGCAACTCGAAGTTCAAGTCTTCGTAAGCTGCGGTCGAAACAGCAGCAGCAGCAGCAGCAGCAGCAGCACCCGAAGTTGGGTCCCCTTTCGAGCAGTTCATTGTCCCTCGTTGCATCTCCATCGCAATCGCAGCATCTCGATCCCACAGAAGAAAGAGTGTGGTACGGTGACTACAGACCAAGATCTGAATGAGAGCGTGATGTCGTGTGTAAAGAGTCTCGACAGCGGCGGCCACGACAAACGACAAAGCATCGACATCGTGATTTTGGAAATCGTGTCATGAATCGGGCTCCTGCTTCCGAATCACTTCCACGTTCCAAGGTGTGTGAAATGACGCAAAGCAAATCTTGAGTCGGTTCTCGTTCTTTTTGCAGCTCGTCTGAGAAGAACGGGCAAGAGAGAGCAAAGCGAGCAGGCGTGTGGCTCGGGCCAACTTCTAGTTAAGCGAGGGCGTTTTTCGAATTTCTCTCGCTTTGCAGCCCTTTTCTTGAGAGACTCGCGCTGCGGTTGCCCAAATCGTTATTTCCATCACAGCCAAGCGCGGTCCAATACAAATCGGCAGCGTGGAGGCTGCAAGAGCGTCATTTCCTGAATACAAATCGATGGCCAGACAGCTTGAAAGTGGGACAGCACAGCTCAAGTGTGCCTGTGCCTGTGTCCGCGCTGTGACGAGGCTTGATTTGATTTGATTTGAGACAGAGAGAGAGAGAGCCGCCGCTGCTGCTTCTAGTTTGGTCACAACTCTGAGCTTGGCTTCATACGCCCTCTCTCTCTCAGCTGAGCCGACTCTTGCACCGACACAGAAAGAGAGACATATCGCCAACCGATCCCTTCCCCGCACTCTCTCCCTCTCACAACCTCGATCGCCCATACACTCTGTCTCCATTTCGGTTGCCGAGCTCTCCTTTCTCACGTCCACCACGATCCTCTCCACATCGATCATCTCGCTCTGGTCGCAATTCGCAATCAGCATTCGATCCCTTTGGCTGCCACAGACATCTTCGTACGCTTACAAGTACGGTGGTAACCTCCAAGGTCCGGTCCCAAATCGTCCGGCCGCTTCCAACTTCGTTCTCGAGACTTGATCCATCTCGCTCAGCCAATCTAGACGGCTTCGAACATAAAGTAGCAGACGCTTGCTACCGTCCGATTCACAAAGGCTTCGAACTTTCTTAGGCGACTTGCCCCCCTTCCGGCTCTGATCTACAAGGCTTGAAAGCACGAATCGCCCATCATGTCTGTCGAGTGCGTACAATTCCGTTTCGTTTTCATTTGGAGATGCTCCGCAGCATCCGTGACAGATGGCGACCGAGGGCAGCATCGCATCGCACCGCACAAGGCCTGTCGTTCAACCGATCTCACGGCTTACCAGATGCCGAGATGCTGCTCACCGCTCCACTGTTCCGGGCTCAGCGCTCTGGAATCCTGCAGCACAAGCCGATACCTGTTGCTGACACTTGGAATCGTTTTGACGCCTCTTCCTCTCTCTTTCCTTTCAAACAGACTTAGCCCCCATGTCCAGCTTGGCTTTCCTCGTAAGTCGACGGATGCACTTTTCATCGAAACGTTTGCAAGCAACGCCCGCTAACCCCTTTTTTACCTGCTTTCGATTTCCCCTCGACAGGCCCTTTGACGCAGCTCGTCAAGCGCACTCTTACGGTCTCCAATCCAAACAACCAGCCCGTCGCCTTCAAAGTCAAGACCACCGCTCCCAAGCAGTACTGCGTGCGTCCCAACTCGGGCCGCATCGAGCCCGGTGAGAAGGTCGAGGTGCAGGTGCTGCTCCAGCCCATGAAGGAGGAGCCTCCCTCGTCTGCCAAGTGCCGAGACAAGTTCCTCGTCCAGTCGACCATCATCACCCCCGACTTTGAGACGGCTTCGCTTCAGGAGATCTGGCCCACCATCGAAAAGGAGAACAAGTCGGCAATCCACGAGCAAAAGATCCGATGCGCCTACCTTCCTGCCACCACCGCTCCCTTGGCCGAGGAGGACGAGGGCAACACCAGCCAGCTCAACGGCGATGAGCGGTATACCACGGTGCGTGGCGCACCCAGCAAGCTCAACGGAGACGACAGCTACGCCTCGCAAACGTACAACCCCATCGCTGCTGCTCAGAACGCTTCCGCCAACACCGACGGCTCGACGGCGCAGAAGGCCAAGGAGGCCATCTACGCTGCTGGCGGTGCGGCGGCTGCCGGTGCTGGTGCCGCTGCGATTGCTGCACGAAACACTGGTTCGGGTGCCGTCAATGGCGCTTCGGCTGCCAACAAGGACACCTCAAGCCTTTCCACTTCTGAGCTACAAGCCGAGGTGGCGCGTCTCAGGAAGGAGCTCGACCAGGCCAAGCGTTCGCCGTCGTCGGCAAACGTCCAAACTGCCTCTGCCGATGGCGTACCCGTCCACATTGTTGCCGCCATCGCCTTTGCCGTCTTTGCCATCACCTACGTCATGTTCTAAAATCGCGGTGCTCCTCCACAGACGAGGCCTGCTCAGAGGCGGATCGGCGCGGGCGATTGCAGAATGCGCGCTGGCTCGGTGCGGCCAGTTTCCCTCCTCCAAGTCAAGCGGGTCGACCTGTCGCTGATTGTTGCAAAAGCATGCCTCCTCAGACACATACAACACGTAAATACTCTCTCTCTCTCTCGCAGATAAGTAATCTCCATACCTCGCTCGATTTGTCTATTTGCTCCTCGACTGTTGATTTGTCTGTCTCCTTCCGCCCATCTCACCCGTGAAGGCAACACTGGCTGTGACGATGCTCAAGGTTTCAATTGGAAGTCTGCTTGACGTCGGGCTGCAAAGGTTGAGCTTGTCTGAGCTTGGAGGACGTTGGACGCGAGATGCAGCTTGAAATGCTGCAGCGTTGAACTGCGTGCCTGAGACTAAGGATTCAAATCTGCGATCGACCGGCCTGAAATCCCCAACGCTTCACATGAGCAGATGTGGTTGCACACTCCAGGCTCCACAGCTTTCAACATGGGACAAGTGGCAGCAAACAAGTCATGTGATGCGATGGGTACAAGGCGGACATGTGTGATATATACATTGTCGGGACACTGGCGGGGATGGTCTACTTGAGCTTGCGCGCGCTCCTCGAGACGCTGGAGGCCGTCTTCCTCGGCGTGCCCTTGGTGGGCGTGGCCACCTGCTCGATGGCCAGGCTCGCCTTTGCAGCGGCGGCGGAGCGCGTCTTGCGCGGGCAGGGTGATTTCGCCGTCTCCTCCTCCTGCTGGACCTTCTTCACGGGGCTCTTTGCCTTCTTGTTGCTCGGTGTCTCTTGCTCCTCGTCGTCGTCGTCGGCAACCCGCTTGGCGGAGGGGGTGACGTGCGTCTTGACGCCCAGCTTGGCGTTCCACACGGGCAGCGCGGCGCTGTTGCCCGTCTTGACGTCGATGTTGTGCACATTCTCCCAGCCGCCCTTGATGCGGCTGAGCACGGCGGGGAGTGCGGCAGCGACGTTGTCCGCCAGCTGTTCCGGTGTGTGCGCTGCCATGTAGCCGACCTTGATGGTGGTGCAGCTGCCCTTGTTCTGCAGGAACGTGGTGGCCTTGATGGCGGCCTCGAGCTCGTGCTGGAGTTTGTCCTTCTTGGCGAGGTTGACGGTGATCGGGTTCTTCTTGGCATCGAAAAACACTTTGCCGCACAGGTTGGGCAGGTTGGGCACGATGCGCGCGTCCGCCAGGAAGATATCGTGGTCCGCCACCAGAGCCCTGCGTGCATCGAACGGCTTGAACTTGCCCTTCAGCTTGCTCACGCCCACCACGCGCGCCACGCACTTGACCCCACGCTCCACCAGCAAGTCCTTGTACTCGCGCTGCGGATCCTTGACGAGCAGGCACACGCTCACCTCGCCCGGCGTGTGCAGCGCGTGCGGCAGATTCACGCGCACCGGCTTGACGTGCGACGTCGGACTCAGCGTGTTGAGCGTGATTTGGAGATAGACCGTGTTGCTCGCATCGCGCAGGTTGCCGCTCGGCCCATCGAGCGGGAGCGTGCCGTTGGTCTCGGTGGTGCGACGCGCAGTGTGTGCAGCGAGCGCGCGGAACGCCTTGAGCAGCTGCGCGTGGTAGATGTTGCTGTTGGCTACGCCGATTTGGGACGAGGATGGCGTGGCGACGACGGGTTTTTCTGCCACTGCGGCGGTGGTAGGCTTGGATTTGGTCTTGGACGGCATTGTCGATGTCCTCCTTCGAGTGAGTGTCAAGATGGCGGTGAGCGTGAGGATGGGATGGGATGGCACGGCGCGGGGAAGAACGAGCAAATTTCGGTTTTCAGGGTCGAGAGAAACGCAAAAAAATCCAAAAATTCCTGTTTGCCTTGCATCTTGGCCATCTTGATTTGCAATGATTACGTAATGCTGCCCGCTCAACCTCCACCTCGAGAAGAAAAAAAGTGGGTCGACACGCTTCGGAACCTCAAACCTTATCCTTGCCTCTCTCTCTCCTCCTCTGCCACACATACCACTGCAACACATCGCCCACAATGTCGCTGGCGTCCGACACGATAGCGTCGCAGTTCGAACCGCTGTTCGCACAGCTCGAGCACGAGCGCGAGCTCTCGGACGCGATCCGCGAAAAGTCCAAAGAGCTCGACCGGCTCTACCGCGCCCTTTCCTCCCTGCTCAACGGCGTGCACTCGACGCACGCCGCCGACTTTCCCCGCATCGTCGAGCGCACTCTACCGCTCTGGGAACAGGTGCGGTCTAAGGTCGCTGAGCTCACGGCGCTCGTCCCGCAGGACGGCTTTTACCGCTGGTGCGACGAGTTCTCGTTCCCGCTCAAGAGCTTGACTTCGGCTATTGCGCTTATCGTGCTGCTCAGCACCGGTGCGCTCGTGACCAAGCACCAGGCCGCACAGGTGTTGGGCCTGGCAGCGGTAGACGAGGGAAGGGTCCAGTTGGCGACCGAGGATTACCTGCATGCGCTGATCAATGCGATCAACGACCTCCCCCGCCTCGCGGTCAACTGCGTCACCCTCGGCGATTACAGGACACCGGTGAGGTTGGCGGCGTTCGTCAAGCAGCTGCATGCCGCGTTTCAGCTGCTCAACCTCAAGAACGATGCGCTGCGCAAGCGGTTCGATAGTCTCAAGGTATGTTGTCCGTGCTCCGTGTTGAAAGAATGTGGGGACGCGGGTGCTGACGGCGAGAATCTTGTGTTCGTGACGCAGTACGATGTCAAGAAGATCGAGGAAATCGTCTACGACATCTCACTGCGCGGCCTCGTCAGCGGCGTGGATCAGGGCGCGGACGGTCTCGCCTTCCCGCGCGGCGACCAAGAGCAGCAGAAGCTCGTCGATCAACTCACACACTCGCACGCATCCACTTAGATTCTAGCACCTTTTTGCATTCAACATGGATATCATCGCACTCGCACACCTCACAGCGTCTTGACGCGCTCATCCGTGCCCTGCGCCGCCTGCTGGATGAGCTGCATCTGGTCCGGCGTGAGCTGCGCCGTCAGCTTGGCCCACACGTCGGGCCGCTGCGACTGGTAGCTCGCGAGCAGCTGCCTGAACTGCTCGAACACGGGCACCGCGTCCATGGGCGACTCGTAGCTCAGCTCGTCCTCCTCGTCATCCTCGTCTGCAAAGTCGTCTGACTCGTCGTCGTCGTCCAGCTCCTCGCCGTTGGCGCGCGCACGCAGCTTGGCGCGCTCGCGCGCAAACATCTCGAGATACTCGTTGTCCTCGTCCACCACGTCCTTGTCGTCGTCCACGTCCTCGAAGCCCGACGTGTCGACGTTGACGCCGCCGGACGAAGACGCGAACGACGCCTCGCCCTCGTCCTCGTCCTCGTCCTCGTCGTTTTCGAATGCCTCGAGCAGCTCGTTGCGCTTCTTGATGGCTTCCGGCAGCCCATCGAGCTGCGTAGCCAGCGCGACGAGGAATGCAGCCAGATTGCTCTGCAGCGCCGCCGGCAGCGACGCAGGCTCGAGCGCCAGCAGCTGGATGATGGCCGACGACGCCACCTTCTTCTCGTGCACGCGCGTCAGCTTGGGCAGCAGCGACGTCACGGCGCCAAACAGCGCCGCGGTCGCATTCGCCGCCTCAAGCACCTGCAGCGTCGCCGCCGCATTGTACACGAGCGCATCCAGCACCACGATGATGGACCACTTGCGCACGTCCGCCTTGATCTTCTCCTCGTCCACCGTGTGCGGCAGCACCGCATTCACAATCTGCGCCAGCGCCTCGTCGACGCCTCCGCGCAGCAGCAGCAGGATCACGTCGGCCAGCTTGCACGCGGCGACCTGGTCGGTCATGCCGAGCTGGTCCGACGTCATGGCGGTGAGGAAGATGTCGACGAGCATCGACTTGTACTCCTGCGACTGCTGCACCACCTCGACGCCGTACGACACGCAGTTGTCGATCGTCGGCAGCATCTCGGACAGGTAGTCGATGCCTGCGCCCTTGAAGCTCTTGTAGATGAGCGTAAAGATGTGCCACATGCCTGCGCTCACCTTCTTCTGGTAGTATGTGAGCGTGTCGGTGAGCTCGAGACAGTCGTCAAACAGCTCGACGCAGTCCTTCTCCAGTGTAAACGCCACAATGGGCAGCACCACCTCCTCGAGCTTTTCGAGGATCTCGGGCTTGGACTCGGCCGAAGCGATGATCTGGAAGATGGTGTTGAGGCAGCCCATGGCAGCGAAGAGCTTGTCGTCCTCGTGGTTGTCCATGTTGAGCTCCATGGTGCCGTCAGGGTCGCGGTCGGCGCTCTCGAGGTTCTCGTTGACCAGACGCATGTACGACTCGGCCATCTGCTGCGTGAGCTGGATCGAGAACGGCAACAGCTCCTCGCCAAAGTTGGCGACCACCTTGGACTTGGTGGGCGACAGGATGTCGAGGTCCGTCTCGTCCGACAGCTTGAGCAGCTCCTGCATGAGTCGCGCGGCGTTGGGCGCCATCGCCTCGTGCACCTCGTCGTGGTCGATGAGCGAGCCGATGGCCTCAGCGGCAACCACGCGGACGGGGAGCTCGGCATCGCCAATGCAGTCCATCACACCGCGGAAGGCGGCTTCGAGCGTAGCATTGTTGCTCCACTGCATGCCGTTGTGATCGAACGCCTTGACCAAGTCGCAGGCGCGGTAACGCAAGAACTTGTGCTCGCTCTTCATCTCGGGGATGATGTGCTGTGCAAAGAACGAGTCGAGCATGCCCGAGACCTTTTCGTGGTTGACCATGGTCAAGTCCATGGCGCGGCAGAGGTGGAAAGCACCGTCCTTCTCCTTGGCACTCCTCTGCGCAGGGTAGGCGTTGACGACCGAGGTGACAAACTCGAGCAGCGGCATGAACGAGCTCTTGGTGCGCTTGGACGCGACCGTCTGAACGAACGTCGCGGCCGAACCAGAGGCAGAGCCGATCTCCTCGAAAGGGTCGAGGTTGGCACGCACAAAGTCGACCGCATCCAGCTCCCACAGCTCGTCGTCCTCGTCGCTGAAGCAGAGGCGCGGGAAGATGAACGACTGGGTGAGCTGAAGCACGTGTGGCTTGAGCAGCGCCCAGGTGGACTTGGGCTTGACGCACTCGGTGAAGAACATGCAGAGGAAGTAGAAGGCCTTCTTGGAGATCCACATGTTGCCCTGGCTGTTGGCGTCGGCGATGCGCAGGTAAACCTTGAGGATCTCGGGAGCAAAAGTCTGGACAAAGTGGTCGGCGAACGGCTTGTAGTTCTTCATGTCCGACGGCAGCTGAGACGGGTTGCCGTAGCGCGAAAAGAGCTTGTTGAGCGAGTGGAACGCCCACTTCTTTGCCTTCCACCAAGGGGCGATCTCCTTTGCGTCGTCGTCTGCGGGAAGCTGCGAAGGGTCGATCTCCTTCTGAACGACCTGCAGCAAAAAGGTTCCCCACGGCACGATGGACTCGTGCGACTGCTGGTGCTTGGTGAGCTCGGTGTGCATCGAGGTCTTGTAGATCTTGAGGATGACGTAGAGAATCTCGCCGACCTCGGCCGACGAGGCATTGCCAGAGTTGAGCAGGTTGTTACCGGTCTGCAGAATGAGCGGGAGCGTGGCGGGTGCGAGCTGCTCCATCATCTTGACGCCGTTGTTCCACCTGTAGGCGCGCACCACTTCGAGGAGCGCACGCAGACCGCCGTAGACCTGCTGAGGATCCTGGCTCTGGAGCAGCTGGCCGATCTGGTCCATGAGGTGGGGCCACTGGTCTGGAAAGTCGCATCGAGCCACGGTGCCGAGTGCACTTGCGACGTGAACACGGATGGGAGTGGGAGCCTCGACGAGTGTCTGAAGGAGGATGGCCTTGATGGCGTCCTTGTCGGCCTGGGAGATGCTGACAATAGCAGGCGCGCCACGGACGGGTGTCGAGTCCCAATGTCTACGGACGCGGTTCTTGAAGTAGATGGCAGCGGCCTGCCTCACCGAAGCGTCGACCTGTGCGGAAGCGACGATCTGGAAGACGGACGAGAGCATTCCATCCTGCGCTTCGACCTTTTTGAGCTCGAGCTCAGCGGCTTTGCGAGCGTTGGGGTTGGGATCCAACGAGTGGGTGAAGACCTGCACGAGAGCGTCCATGCTGGGCCACAAGATTGTGTGTCAGCAGAGAGTGATTGTGCGGAAACAAAGCAAAGCAAAGGTCGAGGAGCGGAAACAAGGAAGAGCCGACGTGTCAAAACGCTGCTTTGAGAAGAGCACGCACACGCACACGCACACGCAGGCGCGAGCGAGGGTGGGGAACTGAAAAAGGAAGAATTTTTTGACCAAAAAAAAAGAAAAATTTAGAACTGTGTGGCCAAACATGGTCCGAGCTTTTGCTTCCAAGGTCTGCTGCCGATACGTTTTTCCCACGCAGTCGCTTGCACACCGAAGGAGGCGTTTGCTGTGTGTGGCGGCCAAGAACAACACTTCGCGTCTCTGGTCAAACCAACACTAAAAAAAAAGCCGGCCGACTCAGCAACAGCGCAACTCCACCTTGTCGGCTATTCCGTGCTCGACAGAGGTGTGATTGTGACAAGTTTCAGACAAGCTTTTCTCTTTCTCACAATCACCCCACCGCACTGCTGCTGCTGCTGCTGCTGTGCTGAGCCGAAGAGGAGCTGGGCAAAGACGGCTCTCTTTCCCTCTCGCTCGACGTCGATGCATCGCCACTCAGCATGCCTCCCAAGTCGAATCGTCCATTCCAGCGCACTCTCTCCAACAGCTCGAACGCTTCCTCCTCTTCCACCTCCAGCAAGAGCACCAAACTCAAACAGAACAAGCTCGACTTTTCCTTTCACTCGACTAGCTCCGCTTCAGCAGCACGCCCATTTGGTTCCAGACCGCTCAGCAGCACCCCTTCGTTTGGGTTGCCATCGCTACCACCACCACGGCCACCTCCCACCGCACCCAGTGCTGACAAGGGAAAGCAGAGGCAGCAAGAGTCTGTCAATGATCGCAGCGGCAAGCTAAATGAGCAAATCGAGTCGAGCTACAACGATGCAGACAGTCTCTGGTCTGAGCGACTCGCACCTCATACCGGCGATGAGTTGGCGCTTCATCCCAAAAAGGTAGCCCAAGTACGCACTTGGCTTGAGGGGGCCTTCTCCAACAAGGTGGCCGTGGCCAAGTATCGCAAGGTTCTCGCATTGACCGGTCCCGCAGGAGCAGGCAAGTCAGCCACCGTTCGTGCACTCGCCTCCAACCAGGATCTCGACTTTGACATTCTCGAATGGCACAACGACCAGCCTTCCTTCGATCCCGACAACCCCGGCATATCTTTCATCGAGCGCTTCACCGACTTTCTCTCCAAAGCCGCCAAGTTCCCCACCTTGGACTTGCAGGCTTCGGGTGATGATGACGCCTCGAATTCATCGCTCACACTCGAATCTGCCGCGTCCACCAACCGGCGCAGAGTGATACTACTGGAAGATCTGCCCAACCTGCACCATTTGCCCACAAAGCAGTTCTTCCAAGTCTCGATCGAACAGCACATCCAACAGTCAATCCAGCTTACTGCACGAGGCTTCCCCAATGTGCCCATCGTCATCGTCGTCACAGAAAGCACGCCCAGAGAGGACCAGGATCGATGGGCGGGCGACTCTTCTTCTGGCAACACGTGGCGCGAGAGGATCGCCTCCATCATGGACACCCGCACCGCTCTTGGCGAAAACATTCGAAAGCACCCGGCATACACCGAAGTCAGGTTCAATCCTGTCGCGCCCACCATTGTTCTCAAAGGTCTCAAGAGGGCCATCGAGCGCGCCTCCTCTTCAACCAGCAAGACGACGTCCAAAGTATGGCTGCAGCTGCTACAAGCCATTGCTGAGGACTCGAATGGCGATCTGCGCGCCGCTGTCAACTGCCTGCAATTTGTCGGTGCAAACAGCAAACACTTGGAGACGATTGCCAAGCAAAGAGGAGCGACAAAGGGGCAAGATTTGGGCAAAGCGATGAGGAAAATGATGCCCTTGGTTTCCGGGAGGGAGAGCTCTCTGGCACTTTTCCATGCTCTGGGCAAAGTGCTGTACAACAAGCGCGAAGGCGATCCTGGCGATGAAGGCACAAATGGAAGGGACACCGCGAATAGCGATACCGAAAGCGATCAAGACATTGACGGCGACGGCGACGGCCAACAGGACAGCAGCCAGCTCAAACAGCGCTTGAAGCGCGCCATGCAGTCGATCGTCCAATCCCCTTCAAATCAAGATAGCCTCTGCAATCTACCCGAACACCTGTCGTTCCTCGACCGACGTCCCTCGCGGGTGGCACCCGACCAGCTCTGGGCAGACTTGCCCGTCGATCCCTCCGTCTTTCAACTCTACCTGCATCAGAACCTACCGCAATTCTGCACCGAAGTCGAGCAGTGCGAATCCATCCTCGAGTTCTTTAGTACAGCCGACGTGCTTATGCCGCTGCACGAGCAGTATCGACACTCGTCGCTCTCGGCATACTATGCATTTCTGCTCTCGACTAGAGGGACGTTGCTGCATCTGCCGAGTCCCGTACCGAGAAGCGGGCAGAAGTTGGGCAAGGCCACGTGGTGGGATGTGCAGAAGAAGCTCAGGGTCGTGCTGCAGGATGTAGAGGATGTCAAGGCGGCTTCCAGTGGATCAGCAGGTGGGGCGGGGAAGGTTGAGAGAGAAGACGCGGCCGGAGGACGGTTCAAGAGGACCAAGTTCAGTCATCCCGCCTTCGCTTCCGACGACACCGCGGTGGAGAGAACGGATGCCGGACTGGGCGACGAAGCCGTGCACACGACTCTCCTTCGCAGCGATCCGGTGACGCTGGTCACAGAGGTGTTGCCGCTCTTGGCCAAGATCCGACCCTCAGGGCTCGACGGTAGAGTCAACGAGTTGGCGAGGATGCGCTTCGAATACGCGGGTGTGGCAGATATGGCCTCTAGGATCCTAGATGAGCACGAGACAGGTGTTGTCGGCGAGGAGGACGATGACGCACCGTCGGATCATAAACAGCAGCAAGCGAGAACGAAGAGCAAACCGCAGCAGCGGGAGCAGCGGGAGGAGGAGCGAGAGGAAAAGCTTATTTTGTCGGACGACGATATCGGCGACTTTTGACCCCGTGCTCACTGTCAAGCGGTGTGTCACAGCCCAAAGCCTTGTTGCTGTTTCAATCCCATCGGCGTTGCACGGTACCGCTCTGGGGTGTGACGAGCCCAAGCGTGGCCTTTCTGTGTGTCGTAAGCGACCGAGTGGGAAGGGCTGCCGAGTGGCGAAGCTTGTTGGTCGGTGAATTTCTTGCACCTCTCGGCTAACGCCAAACGAACACGGTCAACTCGGTCTAGGCGAACTCGTGTTGCTTTTTTAGCGCCGGTGATCTTCTCGCCCACGTCGACACGAGAGGTGGTATGACCGTGCTGTGAACTTCGAGCATAGACTGCGGGCTCGCGTGGTTAGACGAGGTCCGAAGTCGGGCCGAGGTGCTAGTCCGTGCAGCGTAAGGCTGTGTCTGCGCAGAAGGGGCGGCGGCTGGTTGTGGGGAAGCATGCCTCGCGTAGAGAGAATTTGGTGTGTTTTCGCATTCGGCGTCGGTAGCGTGCAGGAGAAGCTTCGTTTTGTCGCAGGGTTTGCCGCTCCCTGGCGACGACGCATGAATCATGGAGCGGTCGTCGGGAGGAATGTGTGGCTGCTTCCGGCGGTGCAAGTGTATATAAAGACTCAGTGTTGGGTCAGTTCCATCTGTTCCGTCACAAGCAACATTCGTCAAGATGAAGTTCACCATCTCGACCGCAGCAGCCTTCCTGGCGATGCTGATGCTAGGGATCGACGTAGCTTCAGCGAGCCCGCTCGCCCGTCGCGCGCCCATCGCAGCCAACGACTTCATCCATGTCGACAAGCTGCGTCTCCGCGACTCGAGCAACAACCTCCACTACCTCACGGGCATCAACTACTGGGTGTGCATGAACCTCGCCGCGGACGCCGACGCGGGCGGCGACCACGCGCGCTTCCTCACGGAGCTCGACCAGCTCGCTGCCGCGGGTGTCAACCACCTGCGCATCATGGCCGCTTCAGAGGGAAGCGCCACGCCGCAGCCGTTCCGCATGGAGCCGCCGCTGCAGTCGGCGCCGGGCGAGTACAACGACAAGATCTGGGTCGGGCTCGATCGGTGTCTGGCCGAGATGGCGAAGCGCGGGATGCGCGCGACCATGACGCTCAACGATCAGTGGCAGTGGAGCGGCGGGTTTGCGCAGTATGTCAGCTGGGCGAACGGTGGGGAGAAGTACGCCTATCCGCCGTCGTGGAACTTCACTGCCAGTCCGCAGCGCCCGGGGGAGACGGGGAGGGGTTGGGGCAATTACACGACGACGGGCAGCTTTAGCGACTACGCGGCGTACGGGAACCGCATCTACACCGACCGCAACGCAGAGCGCATGTTCAAGGCGCACATCTCCAAAGTCATCCACCGCCGAAACACGGTGAACGGGCGGCTGTACAAGAACGACGCGACCATCATGACGTGGCAGCTGGCCAACGAGCCTCAACCCGCCAACCCCTCCTCGTACCTGGGTCCGTACAGCCTGCAATACCCGCCGAACCCTTCCGACCCGCTGCTGGGCTGGGTCGACCGCATCTCGACCTACATCCGCTCGCTCGCGCCGCACCAGCTCATCTCGGCTGGGTTCGAGGGCAAACAGGGCGAATGGTACTGGAAGGCGGCCCACTCGCCGAAAAACATCGACTACGGCACCGTCCACTGCTGGGTCCAGAACTGGGGGGTTTACGATATGCTCAACTCGTCCTCCGCCAACTTGGACGCAGCCAAGAGCTTCGCGACCGAGTTCATGGGCAACGCTTCACGCTGGGCGAGCGATCTGGGCAAGCCGGTGTTCCTCGAGGAGTTCGGTATGGCGAGGGACAACTGGCAGAACAACGTCGCTGCGGGCGAGTACGAGTACGCCAGCAAGGCGACGACCAGGAACAAGGACGACTACTTCCAGCACATCATCAGTCTTGCGGTCAAGAGCTTCAAGAGCGCCAAAGGCGGGTTTGTGGGCACGTCACCTTGGAGCTACGGTGGGACGTACCGACCCGAATCGCAGAAGCAGAACAAGTTCGGCATGTGGTGGGCTGGCGACCCGCCTCACGAGGCTCCCGGATGGTACGACGTGTACGACAGCGACGAGGCGCTGCAGATCGTCAAGAGGCAGAAGAAGAACGTGGACAAGTGGATCGCGAGTAGGACGGGTTGATGATGCAACGAGCCAAGCAAGGTGCGAGGTGATCTGTTGCAATGGGTTGATCGTGGCGAGCTGTCATTTATCGAAAAAAGAGCGAGAGCGCAACGAAAAGCGAATGAAAAATGTTGGACACGAAAAAGGAACGAGAAATCCAGCGCTAACGGATCGGGGCGCATCGGTGGATCGATCAAACTCACCAGATGCGTTCCTCTCGTCTTGCTGATGGCCTCCTAGGGTCCATGTGCGCAAATCGAACTTGTTCCGCCAACTGAGGGATGAGGCTTGGCGCCCTGCTCGTTCCGATGGTCACCTGCATACCGAGGCGTCGGAGTACGGTCGCCCCTCCACTTTGCGACATGCAGGGACCCGCTTGAGAAGCGACGTTCGTCTCGGCTTGACGTTGTTTTGCGCCCAACTGATCTGCGCACAAGTGCGTCTGTCCGTGCGGGGCAGAAGAGAAGTCCCCCGGAGTCCGTGCCTCGCGTCCACAGCAGAGGAGTTCGTATTCGAGGTGTGCGTACAGTACTCGTACAATCCCGTCAGACTCGCCCGCTACGCTCTCACTGAGATGTTGTGAATGGTCTTCGAGTGAGCTTCTCGCACGTAGGATCGCAGACTAGAGATGTGGGTCTCGATGAAGACCTCGAAGAGTAAGGCGGCGTCGCACAAAAAACAGAACCGAGAAATGAAAAAACGTGGCGAATCGCGGCTGTCAACTTCTGCATGCTTTCCTAATCCAGATCGCAGGAGCGCGTCGGTTGTCCAGCAAGTCCCGTCGCCCCAATTCCTTGGTCATGTCGCCCGCACGCCAATACTTGGCCCGCTCCAGCTGCACAGCTGAATCACGCTTGTGATGCCAAAATGCTGCATCTGCTGCTGCGGGATGACCCCCTGTTCAACGGTAAACCGTGCAGCCGTGTCAGGTAGCAGATCCCGCCCCGGGGCCTCTCATCCCGTCGAGAGCGCGGGAAAGCGATCCCGCACGTTGCTAGAAGGAAGTACCGCCGTTCGTTGTAGGGGATGCCCTTCGACGACAAACAAGAAGATCGTCACGCACGGACCAGATCATCGCAGGAAGATCTTCGGCGTCCCCTTGTTGCTTTAGCTGTGAGAGGGGAAAAGCGCCCTCTGCCCGCGATCTTCGGAAACGCAACATGGCTGATGTCGTGAGCGAACGATGGCACGGCGATGGACGGGACCGGAGAATCACTTTCCAGCCAGCTGTTCGATGATGCACGATGCACCGAATCTGCACGGCGCATGCATGCACCCGAGCGTTGGACCCTTGACTTTTTTTTGCCGAGCTTCCTCCACTCACCGTCTGCTGTCCTTTGAGTGGACGTAGCACAACATTCTCAACTGCTTCGTGTTGATGTGGTCTGGTCGATGACGCCATAAAAGAAGACGAAGCTTGGAGTGGCGACTGCAACGTGAAAACAGCCAGAGGCGAGCAGCGGCAGAAAAGAGGTCATGTGTTCCGGCTTTTTCATCGGCGGCACAAGCACCGCATCGCCAGAAGTCTCAACCAACGCATATCACACTCCCAAAAGGTCTGGCCGTGCACATAAGCAGAAGCCGTTTCTTCTTGGCATCTGCCTCAATCCTGCAGTCACATCGAGCCGGAGACTGCTCTGCGCCAATTGTTTGCCCGACGCAGTTTCTGACCCAAACCCTTCGCTCGTCCCCGCAAATCACTTCCGTCGCAAGCTGTAGTCTGGTCAGTTAAGCCCTCGCCCACGATCTGAGGGCTGACTGTGATCACATAGAAAGATCGATGCGGAGACAGCTGACCGAATGGAGCCTTTCTCCTGGATCTCGCAAGCAGGGACGAGCAGGAAGAAATGGGGAAAGCGCACGAGTGAAATCGCCCATGTCCAGAATTGCGAGACCAGTTTGGAAAAGGGACAAAAATGCGGGAAGCGAACGAGGCACACACACTGACGTCGTACCGAACTTGTTTGCTTGCATGAGCCATCTGCAAGCGCAGATCGGCGGCTTGGATTCTACTCGAGCTTGAAATCCTTGCTCTGCCACTGGTCGTTGTCGATCTATTCTCGTCTGCCATCCTTCGTCTGTGCGTGGAGAGCATGACCACAGATGGCCGGAGCCAAGCACGTTTCATAGCCCCAGACGCTGCCGAGATGCCCAACGCCGTCATTGCTCGTGTCAACGGCTGTTACACATTTCTACATCGGTGTCGCCTTTGGAACAAATGTGAGCGCCGCCAACCAAGATGACCGGCCGACCGATTGACTGTCCATGCAGGCTCAACGGCTGCGGCCAAATGTCCAGCACTGCCTGCTTGCAGCAGCCCTGCATCGCCATCGCCGGCCGCCCTCCTGTGTTCCGCCTCCTGCTCATGTGGATCTCATTGTTCGACATGGACCCTGAATCGGCTGCCGGCCTTAGTAATGCGCTGCCACTATTTCCAGTTACCGAGACCCTCGTCAAGGATCGCAAGGCACAGCAACCAACCTTACCATAGCAAAGCGCCTTTGGCTCCCGTCTGCTGGTCCTTTTGGCATCTAGTGTGGACAGCAAGGGAAGTCTCAAGTGCTGATGGCTGACAGCCTAGGACTCGAAAGGGGGGAATGGCATGCTAGAGTGTTTGCCGCTGACACTGCTGGGACATGTTGCACATCAGGGCGAGCGAGGGCGAAGACGGGCTACGATTCATGTCGGGACGGACGACGAAGAATTCATGGCTCTTGGACATGTGCGTCGTCCGTTGGTTGACAGGGCAAAGGGACACGATCGCGTCTTTGGGTAAGCACTGCATACTCCTTCTGATCAGGGCTCGCAGTGGCCCATGCCATTCATCATACTCCCCTTCCGCTCGTTTGCTCGACCCCGTAGGGGAAAAACAGATCTGCAGTGGCTTGTTGGCCTCTCTGCAAAGTGCCTGTCGAGGGACAACGTGAGCATCAGCAAGCTTCGAAGATCCCCTCTCCCTCTCTCTCGTTCTTCCTCCGGAGAGTCAGGGTTTGGTCCCGTGCACGGCCCTGTTCGACTTAGGGCCGCCTTGGTCTTCTAAACTTCCTATTCGCCATCGAGCTCCCCTCATTCCACCTCCAGCCGGCTCTGTCGATCCACACCCTCTGCTTATGTGCTCCGCATGCTTTACGCCTTTTCTCGTGTCTCTCCTCCTGAGCCGTCGCTGATGCATCCTCACCTGTCCAGCCTCTGCCTTTGTGCCTCGCCTCTCTTTCTGTGTAACGCGCGATGCTACCCTGCATCGTGCAACCCGTGAGCTCGAAGATCGACGCCTCAACGTGCCAGTCCACAGTCAGGCTGCAGGGAGGCCACTTGCTCTACGCGAACACCAGCTTACACATCCCACTCACCCCGAGATGTAAGAGACCCAACACTGGCCGAGTGCCTTGAACAGCTCGGCGGCATTGCCTTCCGGCAGAATACGGTAAGTGCTGCCTACAGTGTGAGTATGCTGCTGCCTCCACTAGTGCCGTTCCCCACTTCAGACACCTGTCAAAGCCCGCTGGAAGGACCAGCTTGATGCTGCCCTGCCAGCCCATCCAACCTGATCCTATAAAGACGGGGCTCGTATATCCTTCTTCTCGTTGTCTGCTCTCCCACCATCTAGTCACTCTCCTTTCCGAGCTTCAACTCTCTCTCGTCTTGATTGACTAAACCCTCGTGCTTGACACTTGACACAATCGCTCAACCGCATCCCCCAATCACCTTTCCTTCCTTCACACATACTCTATACAAAATGGCTTGCTGCGGCGGTGCTATTTCTTCCGACATGCGGGCTACCGTCACCGAGGTGCCCGCCACCTCGAACGCAACTGGCCCCGGCTACAGCATTCAGGGCTACGAGGACCTCAAGTACACCTACTCTTTCGTCGACAATGTCTTCGACCAGAAGAAGGAGGACCTTGCCTCGTACTACCAGAAGTGGGGTCGCGTCCTCTGCGTTCTCGACGAGAACCTCAACGAGATCTACGGCACTTCGATCAAGGCTTGTAAGTGTTGACCTTTGATGTTTCCGTCTCGGATCTCTTGCCAGTCCAACCTCTGACTCTTGCCTTCGTTTCACTCGCAAACAGACTTCAACGCCCACAACATCAAGCCCACTCTCCACGTCTTCAAGGGCGGTGAGCTGCACAAGACCATGGACACCATGCTCGGCTTTGTCGAAGCCATGGACTCGTTCGGTCTCATCCGCAAGGAGCCCGTGCTCGTCGTTGGTGGTGGTCTCGCCTCGGATGTGCTCGGCTACGCCTGTGCCTCGTACCGCCGAAGCACCAACTACATCCGCGTCGGCACGACGCTCATCGCTCTGATCGACGCTGCCATCTCGATCAAGGTGGGCATCAACCACAAGAAGCTCAAGAATCGTCTGGGCGCGTACCACGCTCCCATGCACACGTTCCTCGACTTTGACTTCCTCAAGACGCTGCCCATCGGCCAGACGCGCAACGGTACCGCCGAGCTGATCAAGATCCTGCACTGCACGGACAAGTACACGTGGGGTCTGCTGGTCAAGTACGGTGAGGACCTGGTCAACACCGCTTACGGCCGCAACGCCACGGGTCCCGGTGCCAAGGAGCTCAAGGAGGCTGCGGACACGATCTGCCGCAACGCGATCAAGGGCATGCTCGACCTCGAGTCGCCCAACCTGCACGAGATTGGTCTGGACCGTGTCATCGCCAACGGCCACTCGATCTTGCCCACTCTTGAGCTTGCTCCCTTCCCTCCTCTGCGTCACGGTCACGCCGTCACCATCGACATGGCATGGTCGGTGACGCTGGCGCACATGCGCGGCTACATCAACGACGCCGAGCGCGACGAGTGGTTCGGCTTGGCGAGCCGCGTCGGCCTGTCGGTGGACCACCCGCTGCTGACGGACCAGCTGATCCTCGAGGGCAACGAGGCGACCAAGAAGACGCGCGATGGCCTGCAGCGCTTTGTGCTCGCCAAGCCGCTCGGCAAGTGCGTGTTCGCCAACGACATCTCGGAGGACGAGTTCATCAAGTCGCTCGCCGTGCACAAGGCGTACGTCAAGAAGATCGGCCGCGGCGACCTGGGCGCTGACCCCGAGGCGATGCTCAAGGAGCGCAAGGCCGAGGCTGCCCGTCTCAACGGCGTTCACGCGTCCGAGGCGATGGCTACTAAGGTCAGCACTCACCAGGCTGCTAGTGCCGTTGCTGCCTAAGAGCAGGAACGTTGTTCCGAATGATCTAGTTTTTCTGTCTTGGCATTGATGTTGTCTCGTTCGAACAATACAAAAGAATCGAAACAAGTACGAACAGCATGTCCTGATTGCACTGAGGAGTGAGAACACTGTGTACTGGAGCTGGCTGCGAGGCAGTCGAGGATCTAGAGCACCGTCGATACCCAGGTGTCGAAGGAGGATGACGTCGCCAAAAATACGAAAGTGTTAGAGTGAGCAGAGTCAAGCTTGAGTCGGGCGAGAAATTCTCTGCGAGAACAACACAGACGCGCACTGACCTGCATTTTCGGTTCTTGCTGCTCACTCTTCTTCGCCTCCTATCCTCCATCCCTGCATCACCAACGACGACGAGCAGGACAGCGTACAGCCATGGCAAAGACAGCACAGCAACAGCCGCTCTCGGCATTCCGAGTCAACTACGCCGGCACATCAAAGTGAGTCTTTCGTCGCATAGTGATGGTGGAAGCCGCATACTCAACAGCTGGCATCCTTCTCTCCACAGATCAAAGGCGCAAGACTTGCCAGATCCGATCGGCTTCACAGACCCAGATGCTATCAGCAAGGTGAGTCTCCCGTTCTTTTGCGAAGCCCCGTCGTAGAGTCTTTACTCAACCTCTTGCAACCTTCATCTTGTTCCTGCGACGATACAATGGCAGAAGCAGTCGAAATCCAAATCCTCTTCGTCGACAGCAGTAGCACAGCGCGCAGACCCAGCAGCACTCAAGATGGCCAAAGCGTGGGAGCTGGCCTACTCGCCCGCAAAGTCGTTGCCGATGAACGCCATTATGCTGTACATGTCCGGCTCGGGCGTGCAGATCTTCAGCATGATGGCGGTCGGCATGCTCATCACGGGCCCCTTGAAGGGCATCTCCTCTATGAACAGCTGTAAGTCCTCGCCCTCTCTCCCCATCCCTGATTCTGGCTGACATTCTTTCGACTTCATCTTCGCCAGCTTTCGACCGCCTCTCTTCGCCTGGACAAAGCCTGCTGCTGCCCAAGGTGCTGTTCGTCTTGTGTCAGCTGGCAGCCATCGCGTTGGGACTGTACAAGTGCTGGAGCATGGGGCTGTTGCCGACAGAGACGAGCGACTGGCTGGCTTGGAGGCAGCCACGGACGGTAAGTTTTGCTTGCGCGCTCGCCAGTTCGCTTGGAAGTGATACTGACATGCACTCTGTACTTTGCCATTGCCGCTGGACAGCCGTTGGAGTTCTCGCCGATTCACTAGACGAGCGAGTATCACTCGATGCAATCTGACTCGGTCTTGACTTGCAATAGGCTTTGGTCGGTCGCTCGCCCGTGTGATTGTGTTTGAGATTGAGTGGTGACAAGCTCACAGTAGTCGACGGTAGATCGTGAGAAGAACGTGAGGAGATTTAGAGGCAAGCTTTGAGTCTTAGCACTGAGCGTGATTTTTCTTCGCTCTCCCCCACACTCACAAAAAGTCGAGGAGTGCTGCTTGTGTGTGTTGCTCCGGCGCCATGCAGGCGCGGTTCACACCCGCATAAGAAAGGCGTCCAGCTACCCTCTTGCTCCCCGCTTTCATCCACACTCGTCTGCCTTCAGACGTCTTCGCTCTTTCCACCATGTCTACCGTCGAACACGATCGACCTCAGGACGACGCACTGCCGACAGCTGACCAGCTCTCCGCCGCCAACGCAGCCCACGTCCTGGACAGCAGCAGCAACCGCATCGCCTTCTCCAGCCTCCTCGAACGAGCGCGCCAGCAAAACCAAGCTCTAGTGCTCATCTTCACGCGCCACTTCCACTGTGGCATGTGCAAAGAGTTCGTCCGAGCCCTCTCGCACTCGACTACACTCACCGACGCCTCGCGCGTGTCGCTCATCGTTGTCGGCCCAGGCCAGCCCGAAGGCATCTCGCACTACAAGCAGCAAGTCGACAATCCGCCGTTCGACTTCTACGCCGACCCCACACTCGAACTGTACCACGCACTCGGCGTGACGCGCAGGAATCTGGAGCTGGGCAGCAGTAAGGAGAAGGTGGGCTCGCATCACCAGACGAGTGTGCTGCACAACGTGGTGAGCAGTGTCGCAGATACGTTCAAGTCTGGATCGTTCATCTTGAAGGGTGGCGATTTCAAGCAGTTGGGCGGAGAGTTTGTTTGGGATCAAGAGGGAAGGGTGGTGCTGGCGCATCGTATGCGACATACGCGGGATCACTCGGAGATCTCGAAGCTCGAACAGGTAGCCACTTCAACAACAGCTTCGACGTCCACCTGATCTGCGGATCTACGGCGAAGCGAAATGAGCTCGACAACGAACCCAGGAATCGCGGGGTCCAACCTGCTCCCCGACAAGATTGTCGCCATCACAGGCGCATCTCGTGGCATCGGACGTGCGTGCGCCCTCGCATGCGCTGCACACGGAGCCAAAGGCATCATCGTCCACTACTTTGGGGACGCAGAAACGACCGCCGAAGCTCACTCGCTCCAAGCCGAACTCGCCCGACTCGGTGCGCGCGCCGTCCTCGTCTCCGGAGACATCTCGGACGCAGCTGTTGGCCAAAGCATCGCGGACGCCGCCGAAACGACATTCGGCCGCCTCGACGTGTTCATCTCCAACGCGGGCATCTGCCCCTTTATGGGCTTCCTCGAAATGGAAGCGTCCACATGGCGCAAAGTGCAAGACGTCAACCCGAACGGCGCTTTCTTCGCCACGCAAGCGGCTGCCCGGCTAATGGCGCATCAGACCCCGCGTGGCGGTGCGATCGTCGCGATCGCAAGCATCTCTGCTCTGGTCGGCGGCGAGTTCCAGAGCCACTACACGCCGACCAAGGCTGGGCTGAAGAGCATGATGGAGTCGGCTGCGATTGGGTTGGGGCCTTTGGGGATTCGGTGCAACAGTGTGCTGCCGGGCACGATCGAGACTGCGATCAATGAGGAGGATCTGAGGGATGAGGACAAGAGGCGGAGGATGATTGACAGACATCCGTTGAAGCGGTTGGGGAGGCCCGAGGATATCGCGGGTCCCGTGGTGTTTTTGGCTTCGGACCTGGCTCAGTTCATGACGGGCAGCTCGGTGTTGGTGGATGGAGGCTGTTTTGTCAATCTGCAGTAGGGCAGTCTCTCAGAAACACGCAAAGTGGAACAGATGTTGGAATGAGTGACATACTGAAAGTGTGCAAGTGTGAGAGTGTGATATCTCGGAAGTCGGAGCGGCGGATGTGACGCGCTGGAAGGCGTTGCTCTTCAGTCTTGACTTTTGCGGTGTGTCAGTGCGCGCAGCAGTCGTGGGAACAACACTCTGTGACCGCCGACACGCGAGCTCTCTCTCTCTCTCTCGCTCGCTCTTTGCCGCTCGAAACCAACACTTTTTCCTCGAAACAGCCAAGCGCGCGCTTTGCTTGTCGGCTTTTCCGTGTTGCTTTCCCACCACCTTCTCACGCAGAGTGTGTCATCTTGCTCATCATCAACAGCAGCATTCGGCACCTTTCCGCACAGGCTCAGCGCTGACCTTCGCAGCTTGCATTCCAGCACATCCACAGCGCAGCACACGGCTCGACTACCGACCCATCAGCGTCGACTCGGCTCCCTTCCGCTTCTTTTCTCTCACACACAGCGATGGCGGGCAACGAATTCGACGATGTGCTGACCAACCAGCCCGTCGTAATCGATAACGGTTCGGGATCCATCAAGGCAGGATTCGCAGGTCAGGATGCGCCCAAATGCTTCTTCCCCAGCTTTGTCGGTCGACCCAAGCACCCGCGCGTCATGGCGGGTGCCATCGAGGGCGACCTCTTTATCGGGCGCAAAGCACAAGAGCTGCGTGGGCTGCTCAAAATCAAATACCCCATGGAACACGGCATCGTCACCGACTGGGAGGACATGGAACGCATCTGGAACCACGTCTACTCGGACGAGCTCGAGACGCTATCCGAAGAGCACCCCGTGCTGCTGACCGAAGCACCGCTCAATCCACGCAGCAACCGCGATATGGCCGCGCAGATCTTTTTCGAGACGTTCAATGTGCCAGCGCTCTTCACGTCGATTCAGGCCGTGCTGAGCCTGTACTCGTCCGGCAGGACGACGGGGATCGTGCTGGACTCGGGCGATGGAGTGTCGCACGCCGTCCCCGTCTACGAAGGCTTCTCCATGCCCAACGCGATACGTCGAGTCGATGTCGCCGGTCGCGATGTCACCGAGAACCTGCAGACACACCTGCGTAAAGCGGGCTACCACCTCCACACCTCGGCCGAAAAGGAACTCGTGCGCATCATCAAGGAAAAGACGTGCTACGTCGCGCTCAACCCCACCAAGGAGGAAAAGGACATCAAGGAGCACGAAGAGTTCAAGCTGCCCGATGGCAACACGATCCGCCTGGGCGCCGAACGCTTCCGCGCACCCGAGATCCTGTTCAATCCGGAACTCATAGGCCACGAGTTCCTAGGCGTCCACCAGGTCGTCGTCGACTCGATCAACCGCACCGACCTGGATCTGCGCAAGAACCTGTTTAGCAACATCGTGCTCAGCGGCGGCACGACGTTGACGCAGGGCTTCGGCGACAGGATGCTGGCAGAGGTCAAGAAGCTCGCGGTGCGCGAGATGAAGATCAAGATCTTTGCGCCGCCAGAGCGCAAGTACGCCACGTGGATCGGAGGCAGTATCTTGGCGGGGTTGAGTACGTTCAAGAGGATGTGGGTTAGTGCCGAGGAGTACAATGAGGATCCGGATATCATTCACAAGAAGGTAAGGTGCGATTGGACGCGTTGAAGCAGACAGGCGAAGATGCTGATCACAACGTTTTGCTTTTTTTCCGCCGTCGTTGCTGGCAACACAGACGTTCTGAATTCGATCATCATGGGTCTTGTTGATTCGTCGACGAGCAAAAGACAATGTTACAAGATACCCCCTTCTTTCGTCGCTGCTTCTAGGACAGCTGTGCAGGAGACGCTGTTGTGCGACGGGGATCGATTTCTGAGATGGGGAGCGGTTCAGGGACGAGCTTCTGGGCAAGGGCGCTGAACACTCGGTGCGGAAACTTGCGGTTCGCATTCGGTCCTTAGAGGAGAGTGACCGCACGGTCGCGCATCTAGCCTCGGCGTCAGGCGCTGACCCTAGCGTTTAGTGGGAGACGAAGGGCCGGACGACGAGCCCGACGCTTCGCCGGGCAAGGTGGCCTGCTGTTCGCCGTGAAGCGCTCGCAGCGCCGCTCTGATGATCAGGCGCGCTTTTGCAGAGTCCACGAAGACGGAAAGTCAGCAGAGTGTTGTGCACGACAACAGAAACAAGAGCGGAGGAACTCACAGCGATTCACGACGACGGTGCTGCAGCGGCCCGTGGCGAGTCTCACAGGGCTGGCGTCGAAGTTGTTCAGCATTCTTTGGACGCGTTGGCCAATGCGATACAGTGAGACGCGAGAGAACACAAGGTAGGGATAGAGTGTCAGCTGGGAAGAGCGGGTACGGTTAAGGCGGGAGAAGACTTACTGCTCGACGATGAGTCGGTCTTCTTCAACCGTGAAGATCCTGTATCCTCGCTTTAGGGGGCAAATGTGCGGAAAACAACAACAAGCGTTGCGGGTCAGCATCATCGTCTCGACTGCAGACCTCCAGCTATCGAGACAAAGACCGTAAACAACAGCTCACCTTCTTTGGAGTAGCATCCTTCTTCTCGTCCTCGTCGTTTGCCATGCCGAGCTTGAGCTCCTCGCTGACGAGCCGCTCATCCTTGTGCTCCTCGTCCTCTTCCTTTCGAGCCCGCTTCTTTCCTTGCTTCTTCTCGGACTGGCTGTTTGTGTCGTCTGCTTTCGTGTTTGCCTGCTGCAGAGCACTGCTGCTCTTGGGCTTGGCGGGAATGGCGCTGGCACGTCGCTTGGTGCTGGGCGAGGGAGTAGCGGTGGCACGAGGCGGCTTGCTAGAAGGAGAGCCGGGCTTGTTGGTGGGAGTGCGGATGTTCTCGCTGACGACGATAAAGTCGCTGCTGTCGTCGTCATCGTCTTGATTCATAGGCGAGGGCTGGGTCGTCGAGGACTGAGGAGCCGGCGGGGTGGCAGACGTCGACCGCATCGTGTCGGCCGTCGAGGTGGAAGGATCGATATGAAGTGTAAGATCCGGGAGATGGGTTTGCGGAGTTAGCGGGGTCGACCTTCGAAGGTTGAGGCAGCGGAAGCGGGAAGTCGAGAAAGGATGTTGGAAGTGAAGAAGGGGGAAGCGATCGAAGTTCGATTCAGCAAGCGCAAAGTTATATATAGCTTTGTGTGCGGAGCGAGCGGAGACGAGATCCGCATCGCCAGTCGCAACACCACCGAGCCAAACCCCAATCCATCACAATTTGAATCAATGTGTCACTGTCTCATCAGGCAATCCGTCGCTGAGCGGAACAAGACACAAAGTGCGGAAGCAAACAAGCAAGTTGCGGGAAGTCAAAGACAACGCCTTGGTTTTGCTTCGCAAAGTTTAACTCTGTGAACTCTGTTTGCTGCTTGCATGTCCTTCTGAGTGCGGAAGGTGCCCTCTTCGCTCTGGTCGTCCCTTCTCTCGCGATTTCTTGAAGATCCACACTCTCCCGCAGTAGACACAGAAAGACAAGCAGTCGAGCACCGATGCATTCTAACGCCCACATCGCCATCCCACCCATCCCAGCCTCGAGCTCCGTTACTGTCCTGGACAGTGATCAGCTCCTTCACCTCTTACTCCGCTCGATCCCTTCTTCGCAGGGTAGGTCTGATCTTGGCCCTCTCAAGCCAGACAACGCTCGGCTGGTACATCAGTCGTCTTTCCAACCTCCGCTAAATCCCGCCTCCGCGACCCGTGCAAACTCGGCGATGCCATCCACTGGTGACGATCCCGCACCTCGAGGCGTGCTGACAAAACTCGGATTCCTGTTCACCAAGCTCTCCCGCACCTGCATCAAGATCGAAGATCAAGACCCGCTACTCGACAAGGTCAAGTCCGAGCCAGAAGCACACGTCAAGTTGGAAGCGCCCGAAGCAGATGAGCTCAGAGAGGAAATCGCGCAGGTCGACCTGACAGCAGACGATGAAGATTCAGAGATGGAGGTGGAGTACATGATCATCGCTGAGAAGTGCATCACCGTCGAGACACCCACCAGTAGCGTCAATACAAACCGCACTGAACGGCGCCCCACTCGACCAAACACCAAGACGGCGACGCGACAGCGCGGGAAGAAAAGCCGCACGAGCAGCGACACCTCGTCACCGACCTCGCCGTCGGTGCTGCTGAACAGTCCTCCTGTGATCAAGCGTCGTAGACAGATCAATAGAGTCGCAAAGCCTAAGCGAAAGCAGCGAGCAGTTCCGGGTTTCCACTGAGGCGAAGCAGGGCGATTTGTGACGACGAGCATCCCATGGCAGCTTTGGATGCTGTCAAACCGGATAAAATCGAGCGAGTCGGCGTGGGGCAGAACCAAAAATCGGTTATGATCCGGCAATCAAATTCGGTTTGGAATTACCGGCATCACGAGACCTTCGTCCTCCCCCGCACTTTTGGCACGAACCACCTCGTCCTTCTTCGCTCTTAAAGGCTTTCCCCACATCAAGCACAGCTCCTCCCTGCTCTCTTTACTCTTCCAGCAGCCAGCAACCATGTCTTCAACCGCCTTCACCACGACACCACCCGTCGGACCCGACTCGGCACCCGTCGCCCTCTCCTTCCCGCCCAACTGCGACAACCGCGTGGCGGTGATCACGCTCAATGCGCCCGACAAGCTCAACGCGCTCGGCGCGGCTGACTACAAGTGCATCACGCAATCGCTCGAGTGGATCGCCTTGCAGCCGCACATCCTCGTCACGATCTTCACGTCGATGCTGTTTTTGTGCCCTCTTGGCACCAATAACGTTTGAGCATTCCTGGTTCACCTACGATTCCTCGAATCAACACCAGTACTTCCTGCACCGATACCACCAGCCTTGGTAACCGCGGCCTCGTTCGCATCCAACCCAGCTTCGGCACGGATGCGCTCGATCTCGTCCAAGATCGGCTTGTACTCCTGGTACTGCAAGTCTGCCAGCGCGAAACCACGCTTACGCATCTCCTTACCGCGCAGCTTGCCCTCGCTTTCGATGAGGGCGGTCGAGGCCCAGTGGTGTTTGGTGCGTTCGTAGAAGGCGCGTAGGTTTTCGCCGGGCTGCGGGGTGGAGAGGATCTCTTGCTCCGTGCGCGCGGCGTCCGAGGAGACGCCAATGAAGGCTTGCGCTTTGGCACGCAAGGCTTCGCGCTCAGCGAGCGACATCTTGGCCCGACGGGCTTCTTCGTCGTCCGAGTTGACTTCGTCGTCGAATTCGAAGCCTTCAGGGATCTCGTCGCCCTCCTCTCCCTCTGATTCGGACTCGGATTCCGACTCGGATGAGGAGCCAGAGCCGTCCGAGTCGTCTTCCGACTCGGACTCGTCCCACTCGAGCGCGTCGATGGGACACTCTTTGAGGCAGCTGAAGCGTTCCAGCTTGGACAGGTCGAGCGTGTAGAAGTCGTCCAGGGTGTATTCGCGGTTGCCGGCTTCGAAGATACCGCCGTAGACATAGAGCATGTTGCGCTGCACGGCCAACATGACGTTGTATCGTTCGAGAGGGATGGTCTTGAGTGGGTCGTCCGGGTCGTCGTCGTCTTCATCCTCCTGCGGCGCGGGAGCTGCCGGTGGTTGTGATGATGTGGGTTGGAGCTGGAGGCTCTCGGTCGACTCGACGAGATCTTTTGCTGGCTCGTCACCTTGTTCGTTGTTCGAATCGTAGTTTTCGTCGTCGTCGTCGTCGTCGTCCGAATGATTGCCGTTTCTGTATTGCTGCTGTTGCTGTTGCTGTTGTTGTTGCTGCTGCTGCTGCTGCAATTGCTTCTTCTTCCTCCTACCTGCGCCTGCTTTCTTTTTCGGCCGCTTGAGATTGAGACTGATCCACCTGCCTGTGCCGGGAAGCTGGTATCCGTACAGATCCTTGTGGAAGACACTCTCCATTGTCTCCTCATCCGCTTCCGTATCCGTGACACCACCAAAGAGGATACCCATGCTCTTGGACTGCCACAGAGCCATAGTGCATCCGCTGCGCACCGGGTTAGGCGCATAGCCGACCTTCCTCCTCTTGGCCCAGTCGAGCTTTGTGAGGTCCTCATCCATCTTGAGCAGCCAGGTATCCTCCAGTGCGACGCCCTGCGTGCGTTGACCCTTGACATACTTCTTACAGTACCCACCGTGCAGGACGATTCCCTCGGGACACGAGAGGAACGAGAAGCCGGAGCGCGGTGGTGGACGACGCAAGTCATTCTGCTTAATCTCGGTCCACTTGAAGGTGTTTTGGGTGTCGAAGATCCAGAGATCGTTGAGGTACTGCGTCTTGACGCCGGTGTCGATGAAGCCGCCAAAGAGGACGAGGTAGTGCTTCCAGAAGGTCATGCGGTGACCGCTGCGTGCGCTGGGGCGCAGTTTGGTGTCGATGCGTTCCCACGCTTTGGACTCGATGCTGAAGGCCCACAGGTCGCGATAGTGGTGGAACGCATTCTGCCTTGCACCGGAGAATTCGCCTCCGAAGAGCCAGAGCATTCCACCTTGGGCTGGTGTCGCTGCGACCTGGTGCGCGGATCGAGGACCGGGCTGGTTTTTGGAGGCGTACGTCCTCCACTCGTTCTTTTCGGGTATATATCGATACATGTCCTGGTAGAAGGCGACTCGCTCTCCGTTGAAGTATTCGCCTCCGAAGAGGTAGAGATCGTTGCCTAGCGGACAGGGAGTGAAGGTGGCATTGGCTCTGCGAGATGGTGGCCCTCCAACCTTTTCTTCGGACACAGCATGCTCTTGCTCCCACTGTTCTCGATATCTGGCCAGAAGAGCATCGAGGTCCTCTTCATCGTCGTCGACGGCAGCTGCTCCCTTCTTGCCGTTCTGTTTGGAGGACGAGGAGGTGGTGTTGGACTGCGATTTTTGCTTTGCGGCTTGCTTTGTGAGTTTGCGGGTAGCTTGCTTTTCGGCTTTCTCCTTCTTTGCGGCTTTGGCGGCCGCCTTTCCGGCAGAAGGCTTTCCTTTCTTGCCCATGTCGTAGCAGCGTGCTGGGGAGTGAGGTCGTGTGAGGGTGGCAGAGAAGAGGGTTTCATGTTCTTGGACAAAAAAAAAAGTTGCTTGCCAACTGCCGATTGCCGAGAATTTTTCGCCGAAAAAAGTCGCCGCGTGGAGGGACATACAGTAGGCACGGGTTCTCGTCACGGAGAACAACTCAGCAGGACCCACCAGTGTATGTGTGCGTGGGAATGGAAGTGGGCTTCGTCTCTTTGTTTTGTTCGGCATGCACGGCTAGATGCGTGTGTGGGCATGATGTTCTGATCGATGCCGATGCAGGGGGAGTGGGGCGATTGCATGGTTAGGGCTATAGTACAGTTGCAAAGGAGCTCAAGAGCAGAGTGAGCATGGAAACAAGCACAGTGAGCGGGAGCACACGGATCAGGGGCAGCTGCTGCGAGGCGCTGCTCTTGGCCGAGGGGACCGTGGTGCTGCTCGACGTCATGCTGCTCGAAGTGAAGCTGCTCGAAGTGGAATGGCTGGTTGCGTTGGTGGTTTGCGCGGTTGTCGAGGTGGAGGATTGGAGCACCCAGCCGATGCCACCAGCAATGTGACCACGGAAGAGGTCGAGCTGCCACGTCGAGCTGTCGTGACCCAAGCTGGTATACCACGATCTGCCCGGTCCTCCCGACGCCTGGATGTTGGCACCGCCTCCTCCGCTGACGCTTGCATCGGTGGAAGAGTTGAAGTCGAGCAGTCCGCCCTGCCTCCACCAGGCGGTGGGAAGCGGGGATGGACCGTTTGTGCCGTTTCTGAATCCTTGGGCGTTGACGCGTGGGTCCTCGTAGGTCGAAGCGTTGGTCACGAGCAAATTGGCTGGCGAGGGCAGGTTTCTGGGATCGGAGCGGTAGTTGTAGACCTCTTCGTAGATGCGAATGCCGTCTGCCGGCCACCTCGAGGTGGACGGATGCGAGGAGGAGAGCGGCTTGAAGGTGACGTTCTGGATCTGTGGATGGTAGTCAAAGTAGGCGCCTACGAGTCGACCGTAAAAGGGAGCGCCGAACAAGGTGGCCGACGCCGAGTGGATTCCGAAAAAGTTGCCTCCCTGCTGGATGTAGCGGGCAAAGTTGCGCATGCCTTGGTTGTCGAGCACGGTGCCGGTGAGAGGAGGGTCCTGGTCGGTGGTGCTGACGAATCCGATGGCGTCGAACTGGGAGAGGAAAGTGTAATTGTGGAACTGCGTCTCGTCTTCGGTATTGACGGTGGTCCAACGCAGCGCAGAGATGGACGGGTCGATCGCCGAGGAAGGCAGAGTGAGCGAACCAGTGCCGAGAGAGGTGATGGTGCGGATCGCGATGGGAATCGACTCGTGTCGGAATCCTGCCGTCTTTGTGTAGAGAAGGATGCGAGGCTGTGCTGTCGCTTGAGCAGCCAGCAGTGCTGAAGCTACCAGAGCAAGAGTCGATGTCCACATTGCGACTGTCACTCGTGTGACGAATGCTGAGCGCGTGAGTCAGAGGGGGGAAAGGAAGCAACGGGCATCAACATTCTTCTACTGTCACCCGACACACACACACACACGCCACTTACAGAGGCGAATGTGAGCTTGGATCCTCCGCTCGGTCGGATGAGATGCATAAAATCGCGGGCATATCGGCAACAGTTCCGAAACAGCACCTTGGCGGCTGACAAATCTCAAGCGCAGCAACTTGGCGAAACAAAGTGAGAGTGCGCGCTGATCTTCGCATCGGCTCATCCTAACCCAGAGAGAAATCCAAAATCACAACAGAAATCAGGCAGAACAAGAACAAGAGCTTCGGCATCGCTTCTCCATGCCAGTGCTTGGCAGCACAAACCTCGTTCATTGCGCGACCTAGTGAGTGTTCGGCAGCCCGCGTGACTGCGCAACAATGACTTGCTAGCGATCATCGGAATCACCAGTCGAAGCCAAACCACGACCACGCAAGTGAGCCCCTTCCACACGTACGAGAGAATTCAAGTTGAGCCTCGGAAAGGGTCTCGATTCGAACTTTTTATTTTTTGGGTTTTTCCTCAAACTGCAGCAGCCTCGCCTTCGCGTCCGCGCCTGTCTGCTGTGAGGATTTGCAGCGAGCGTCGAGAAGCGTCTCTTGGCAGCAGCAGCAGCAGCAGCAGCAGCACTGGAAAGAAATCAGATACGATTCCCACTCGAACCGGCACAGCAACAGGTGGTTGTTTTTTTTTGTTTTTTTTTTTTGTTCTGGCCTTTTTGATGTTCTGGAAATTTTTTGCTGCTTTGGGTGAGCGCCGAATTCTCTTCTGTCTCTCTCTCTGCGCGAATCCATCGGGCACAGACGACGAAAAGAAATCCATCGTCCTCCTCGTCCTCAACTTCACCATCAACAACGACCCACAACATCATCCTCATACCCGGACGCTTTGGCTTCATTCCACAGTCACGTTGTTCTCAAACCCTTGGCGCGCCTGTAGAGTGTTTCAACCACTCTCATCGGGCTCGCTCTGCTCAAATCGCACACCATGCAGTCCTACTCGCATCTCTACGAGTCGATGAACCATTCATCCGCATCCAGCTCGCCTCATCCTACCTCGCCCGGTGGCTTCAACATCCCCTACACCGGATCGCCATCCGCCAGCCATCTCGGTCCAGGCACACCAGGCTCAAGCAACATGGCTCAGAACCCCCTGTCGTCGTTTGGTGCTTTCTACATCCAGCATCCCACCTCGTCACACTCCAACCATACGCCATCAGCGAGCCATCATCATCAGCACCTCGACTCGTACTCCAGCACGGCAAACACGCCGCACCAGCACCTCTCGCCCGGCGCAGACCACCACTCTTCCTCGAGCGCTTCCGTCGCCGCCCTCTCCAACAGTGGCCGCTTGAGCTGGGCCAACTCCCCTGCTGACTCGTACCACGGCGTGACCTCCAACGCTACCACCCACAGCAGCGGTGCGGACAGCCACTCCAGCTTTGCCAACCAAAAGTATCCTTGGGACATCAACCCAGCTTCTATGCGTCCCGACGCCGGTCACATCGGCTCGCCTTACTCTGCTTCGGATTTGCTCCATCCTGCCACAGCCAGCGCCCTCGGCTTCGATGACGACTCCGGCTCGGGAGGAAATGTCCGTCCTCATGCTCGCAAACGCACCCGAGCTGAAGACGAGCCACGATCGCGTCTCTCTTCCTCCAGCCGAAGTCGCACCCGTCCTCGCATCCCAAGCGCGCTCTCCAACGCCAACAGCCCCGCAAGCGACTTCCATCACAGCATCTCGTCCTACCACGCCGATCCAGAAGATACCGACATCACCGCTTGGATCAACGCCGGCGATGCAGAAGACTTTTCCGCTTCCCACGTTTCCGGTGCAGACCACTCTCGCCTCTGGTCCTCTTTCGGTCCTGGCATCCCCACCGACGCTACTCATGCCGCCAGCCCTTACCACGGCTCTGCCACCGCATCCGCCCTCCCCGCTTCCCTCTCCAACTCTCGCGCTCAGTCCATAGTCGATTCCGACGACTTTGGATACCACGCCTCTTCCGCTCTCCACGCCGGTCCCTCCAACCTCGGTCTTAGCGTCTCGATCCATGACCAGGATGCCCTCGATACCAAATCCGAAGTCGCACCGCCTGTTCAGGACGACGCTGCTCCAGCCGAAGATGAGCCGCTCTACGTCAACGCGAAACAGTACCAGCGTATCCTCAAGAGGAGAGCCACGCGCGCCAGGATCGAAGAGCAGAGGAAGAAGGACTTCCTCGCATACATGCACACCCGCGACCAGGCACGCAAGCACGGCCAAGGTCTCGACGAAGAGGGCAAGAAGCCCTATCTTCACGAGAGTCGCCACAGGCACGCCGTCAGGAGACCAAGAGGCCCCGGAGGAAGGTTCTTGACCAAAGCCGAAATGTCCCAAGCCGCCGCTACTGCTTCTTAGCCGTCGGCTGGAACCCCACTTCTACTCCTCGTTCTTGTCGGACGCCCCTCTCAAAAATGGATCCGCACGCAACCCATTCCCTGCTCCGTCTTTACATGCTGTACACTAATTTAGGATTCCTCTCCCCCCGACAACAGGCTACTCCTCCAAGCGACACTGTTTTCTGTAATGTTTCCCTCCTTCCGTTTCTCGCATCTGCTTCACTTGCTGTCAAGCAGTCGCTGTTGTATTCATCTAGCCCTACCTTTTTCAAAATGCAAGACATGTTTCTTGTCGATCTCACCATCAATCCGAGCTGCTTGCGTGTCCGTTTTGGACAGGCAAACATGATTTTCACCAACTGCAGGATGTCGGTCCGAAAATCAACAGCGTGAACCAAGTCATCACCGATCCTTCCGAGATGGCCTTTCTTTCAGCACAACAGCTCTGTTCTCACAAGATGACTGCAAGCTTGTGCCAAAAGTTGAAATGCGTTTGCGAAACGGTACAAGTACATTGATCAAGTGGATGTGCAGGCAAAGCGAGCATTCTAGTCGCGTTGAGAGAGGATGGCCTCCTTTCGCGCAGCCTTGGGCTTCTTGTCGCCGGCCTTCGAGTGCTTCCTCCTGTTCTCCTCCTTGTTCTTCCTGGCGTCGATCATGGTCTTCTTGAGCCTCTGCGCCTGCTTGATCGCCTTGGGCACGTGCCTCTGCTTCTCGATCTTGGACACATCGCCCACGCCGCTCCACTTCTTGCGCAGGTTCTCGGCATACTCGCGGTTGGCCATCTCCCTGCCACTGAGCAGTCCCAGCTTCTCGCTCGCCTTGGCCTTCCAGATGCGCAGGTTGCCGTCGTCCGAGCCGCTGAGCACGAAGCGCGCGTCCATGGAGAACGAGGTGGAAAAGATGCGCTGCATGCGCTTGGTGTGGTAGACATCGCGCGAGTGGTTGCCCTTGCCATAGTCCCAGAGGCGCAGGGTACGATCGTATGAGCCTGTGACGAGCTCGGTACCCGTAGGTGAAAAGTCGACCGACATGACGGCGGCAACGTGGTCTTTGTAGATTTGCGTCGCTGAGTTGAGGTGTCGCATGTCGAATGTGTAGACGTTGTGGTCCTCGCTCGCCACAGCAAAGACTGTCGGCTCTGTTGGGTTCCATGCAATGTCGTTTGCTCGCATCTGCATGATCATCTTGGTCAAAGGCTTGCCGCTGCGAAGGTCGTAGAGGACGATGCCTCGGTCGCTTCCAGCACTGGCCAAAACCTCGCGCTCGCTGAGGTTGAAGCGCACCACGTTGATGGCATCTGGGCCCCACGTCATGGAGAGCAGTGGGTCCGAAGATCCGCCGCGCTCGAGATCCCAGGTCTGGATGGAGGAAGAGGCGGAAGCAAACACGGCGTTGGAGGCGTGATGCGTGAGCGAGTTGAAGGCCGACTTGCCGCTGTACACGGTCAATGGCTCGCTGGGTGGAACGTCCTTGTCGCGCGTGCTGAGAAGACCACCCCTTCTCAAGCTTCCGCCCGTGGTCATTTCTGCATCCATGTCGTCGTCGTCGTCTTCATCGTCTTCCATAGCATTGAAGGTGGTTTGGCCGAGTCCGTCAGGGCGCGGATCGGCATCCCAGACCTTGACAGTCCTATCTGTCGAGCAGGAAAGCATTCGGCGGCCGACGGACGAGTTGCCAGTGGGTGACATGAAGGTAAGAGGCGAGATGCAGATGGACTGAATGATGCCGGAATGTGCTCTTGGATAGACGTAGATTGGTTTTTGTCGGGCCAGATCCCAAAGGCGGATTTCTGAAAGAAGGAAGGGAAAAGCAGAATTGGCATCAGCGAGGGCTGAGGGATGGAAGAAAGGGAAAGATGAGCATCAGAAGACTTACCTCCGTCACCGCTTCCGGAAGCAACGACATTGAGACGGTTGGCGTCCTTTGCGATCGAGTAGATGCCGTCGATGTGCCCTTCCAGCGCTCCGACGAAGGGCTTGGCAAAGAGTCGGTCTAGTTTGGCAGCATTGAGTGCACGGGTGTACTCTCTTGGCTTGTCGAAGGGATGCAATGCTGGGTCGAGGTTTCTGGACAGAGGAGCCGGGTCTCCCTGTCGAGCGGGTGCGTGGACATCGAGCGACCTCGAAAGCGCTTTGATTTTCTGCGAGTGCGTCACAGTGTATGTAGCAAATCAGAGTCAGTCACAAGCCCCTAAGGCACTTCGTTGGGTGGGTGAGGAGGAGGCTTACCATCTCGGTGGCTACGGCCAAGAATCGCCGTCGGTGGGATCGAGTTGAGGTTTTGTCCGCGTAGAAGTGTCGACACTGGAGAAGCGCGGATGCCAATGCGAGGTGCGAGTGGTTCGGAGAGAAGGATGAGAACGAGTGCAGCTGTGTGTCAATGACGGTGGCAGCAAAGGTCGAGAAGCCTTTTGAACCAAAACCTGTGGAGGCAAATCGCGAGAGAGAGGGTCCAACCAAAAATTTCGGTTTGAGCTTTGCAGCCGCGCTGCAGCAAACTTTTTTTTTTTCTGGATTTTGAGAACCACTTCTTGCTTACGTAATACAGTTTTCTTCCTTCTCAAGCTTGAATTTGACGAGTGTTGATCTTGTCCTCGATCCACATCTCATCCATCCGTCCGTCAACGTATGCAGTCGCCATCGACATAGCACCGGCACCATCTCTGATCGTGCTTCTGTCCCAACATGCGGATCTTGAAGGCGCGCTCGGCGCTGTTGAGCGACTTTGAGGTGCTCAAGGTGCTCAAGGAGATGGAATCCGAGCAAAAGGCAAGGGTACAGACGGCTCCCAAGATCAGCGAGATCAACGACGATTCGGATGACGCGCTTCGCAACGCATCGACATTCAAAGCAGAAGACGATGACGTCTGGCTGTCAAATGTGCCGGAGAACCTTCGCACGATTCAGTACGAGGTGAGTAGCTCCTTGCACCAGATTCCTACCAGAAGCACTCTGAAGCTGACTGAGTCAACCCTTGCTTGCTCTCTATCGCCTTCATAGACGCTCTCTTCGCTCAGCCAGACAACGAGACCATGTGCGCATCAGGAAGCTGAAAACATCGCCGCTTTCCTCGATCAACTCAAAGCTCGCGGCTACTCGATCAACGATTCGGAAGCAAAGAGAGGTGCGCTTGGATTGAATCGATCCGAACGGCTCCAGATCGTCAATCATGCTCCGCAGAGCGTAGTCGAGCTGCACACGCTTGTTGAAGAGCTGGAAGAGCGCTTCCACCCTCACCAGATCGAAGAGCTCATTTCGCTCGTGCAGACGTACCTGCCCATCCACCCCACCACCGAAGTCAACGCATACGCAGCAGAAGGGGCTCAGGATGATCCAGCATCCATCAACAACGCAGCGCACGACTCGCACGCAGAGGCACCGGCACAGATCAGTCAGTTCACTGGCCAAGTGGCTGCAGCAGCCGACTTGGGTGGAGCTGATCAGCAAGGCTTGGCGCACGTTGCAGGACCAGACGCAGAGCAGCAAGCGGCAGATGTCGAGTACGAAGAGGATCCAGACGTCGAAATGGAGGAAGACGACTTTGTCCACGAAGGGCTGGGCGGAGGCGGCGTTGAAGATGCGGAACCGGACGATTAGATGTCTGCGCAAGCTTGGTTCGCGTATGAAGAAGGCGTTCATGTATTTGTACTGATTAATGGTTTCGACGACAAACCTTCGAGTGGTGTCCCTGCAGTGGGATGGCGAATGACCGGAAGAAAAGGCGCATCGGACCGCTTTCACTCTTGGTCCATCTCGTCGCCCTGCAGTATGAGATGTGGCAGTCGAGTGAGCCGAAGGGATGCACAGTTAGCTGTCGCAAGTTGATTCGACCTTCTGTGTGACGCTGATCAGCTCGAACTTACGTGGAACTCTGCATCGTCTTCTTCCTGGTCGACAGCAGCGGCGCCTGAATCCAGACCTGCCTGCTTGAGCGCTTCTTCAGAGCTGTAGTCGAGAGGAGCATTTCGTCGACGCCCAGTCCAGACAATGTTGGACGTGTCGATCTCGGCCAGCTCCTCGTCGTCCTCGATGAGCTCGGCAAGCTGTGTGCATATAAGGATGAATGCTCTGTTAGCATTCCAAGACGGTTTCCCCTAAGCGGTCCTCTGAGTATTACGACTTACCTCGTCATCATCGATGTTGTAGTCGTCCTCCTCATCTTCGTCGTCGTCGGCGCCATCATCGTCATCATCGTCTTCGTCTTCCTCTGCCCGGCCATTTCGATGCGCAGGATGTTTGAGACGTGGTCAGCACGACGTGTCCAGATGATTGTTGCGTGCTGTTAGACTCACCTGGCTCGACTGCTCTTGCCTTGCCCTTGCCCTTGTCCACGCTCGAGAACTGCTGCTGGTGCTCGACGGCATCCTCGGTTGTGGGATCGGTGACAGTGCTGTTGGTGGAAAGCGTGCGGGCGAGCAGATCAGTCAGATTGCCTCTGCTGTACGAGCGAATCCAGGCTTACTCACTTTGCGTCGCTCATGATGCCGAAAGAGGTTGGGAATGTGCTGTTGGTAGCTCCGAGACAAGTCGAGCTGGGTCTGGACGGTGGGTGGGAAATCGGGTTGAGCTCCGACACAGAAAAGTGACAGGACTCAACGAGAAGAAAAAGAGGGTTCTCTTGTCAGTGAGGGACGCGTCGCGGGGAGACGATCCAACCAACACCTTTTTGAGAAATCAGAGTTGCTGCAGGCGCGCCCGTGCGTTGTGTGGTTGTGCCCTTCAAATTGAACGGGAATCGGAGGTGGAGAAAAGTGGCAAGTGTTGCTTTCAGGTGCATCACCTCGAGCGTGCTCTTTTGACTCACATCACCATCACTCACTCAGCAAGCAAGCAAGGAAGTTCGGAGGAGCCGCTGAAGCTCGGAAGTCGACCGCCACTTCAGTGCCGTAAAGATGGCAGTCAACTCGAGTCCTCGTCCTCCTTTAAGCGCACAGCCGGCTACATCGAACCACAACTGATCTCACGCCGATTCGCATGCGCATGCGCTGTTCAGTGCTCTGTGGACGCACGGCATGCGAGGCTCATCGCTTCGTCAATTGTCGGATCAAGATGCTCTTGGCCTCTACGAATGGGCCGAAGCGAGCTCGGACGCCGTCATCAAATGCACTTGTCAGCAGGTGCGTCGATTAAAGACGTTGCCAGAGCTGTCTCATGCGCTAGGAGGTAAGCAGTTTGCAGAGCCACTTGACAGCTCGAACATCGCTCGTACTCATCTGACCCCGCCACCTGCCTCCTTTCACTCGCTTTCGCAGGTCAAACATTATTCTTGCACTACGAGACGCCGGCACTCGTCGCAGAGGTCTGCGGCATGGTCGTCGGAATCACTCCCAAAGAAGACCAGGTCAGCTACGAAGTCGACGATGGCACTTCAGTCCTCCGCATCGTAGAAACGCGCAAATCATTACGTCAGGCAGGAACGCGCTCCAACCAGGCTGGAGTGACGACAGCAGCTCCGTGCGGTATCCCAGATTGCTACATCATGCCGCCGCAGCCCCAACCATCCGTGTCAACTAGCCGACTTGCAAATGGAGCAACAAACACCTATCTCGCACCACTCATCCCACGCTTCAAAGTCGCCGATGTTGTCGAGTGTATCGGCAAGGTGCAGATTGATCGTAGCGGCCAGAGGTTCCTGGTCGCTCAGCGAATGGGTAAGCATCGCCATTCCATCATCTGTTTTCACCGTAATGACACTTGACGCTAACGACCGCTCTATGGACATGATTCTACTGCCAGCACGCTGTGATGACATCAACATGGAGTCCCACCACCAAATCAACGTTGTCAAGCTCGAGATCGACGTCTACCGTCAACCTTTCGAATGGAGCCGACTTGGTCCGGAAACGAAGGAGCCATCTGCAAAACATTCAACACGGCCTCGTATCATGCCGAAAGACTCTGCGCGGCTGCTCGTGTCTCAACTCTCTCCGAACGACAACGCTGTAGCTGCGCCCATGATCCAGGCCGACTCGGACCACCAGATTCCGACCGAAAGACAACGCCTTTCGCGAGACGAGGCTCGCAGGTTGATTTCAGGCAGCGCTCCTTTCTCCACGCCCTCGCTATTATCGGCATCTTTATCGTGCTCACTTCGGACTGGCGAGCACACTCAGTCGTCTCGTGCAACCGAGTCCTATTTCCAGCTCCAGCTCCAGCAGCACATCAGCCAGCACTATCGGTGCCATGCCTTCGCCCTTTCAGATCTCTGCACCGACTCGGATCTCTCCTCGCTCGCTCAACGCCTCGTCTCCATTCGTTTGCAGCGTCGCCAAGCATCTCGCTCTGCCGATACCTCGCACACGCGCACTGCCTCCCTCGATACCGCCGAGCAGCAACCAGAGAAGGTTCGCCGGCTGTTCGAATGGGCCATCCGAAAGATGATGCACGACGGCTTCATCATCCTTGCCGAAAGCGATGACTCGAGACTCCTCACGGCGACTCGAAAGACTGACCCAGGTAGCACTGATGTGTATCGCCTCGTCACGCCCGAATACCTCTTGCATCCGCTCAACAAGCTGCTAGGCAACAGTCACGGCTTTGCATCGCCACGCGACCCTGCTTCCCATGACCCGGACGAGCTCGCCGCTCGTCTTCGTATCCTCGATGATCGCTTCCGGAACATCAGTTCCTCCCTTGTACAAGATAGTCTCGCTTTGTATTATGCACGCCGCGCACCCATCGTAATCGATTGATCCGTCCCAAGATGCGCCGGAGGTCGTTTGGCTGGGTCATGACTGATGAGGCTGCGCCAATTGGAGAGTCACTCGGCCATGGGTGTTTGTGGTTTGCAGAGGCATCCTGACTTAACGTATTCGGCCCATTAATGAATCAGAATCACGGCCGAGAGGTTTTTCACGTGACGTGTATTTTCTGCATGTCAGCACAGTATCTACATCAGAGTCAGGTTTCCTCCTGACCACCATCATCACATCCCTCCCACCTCAAAGAAATTTTCTGTTCACCTGCAAAGCCAGCATCCCATGCCCAAGCAACTCACAAAAGCAAAGAGAGCCAAGTTACGCATCAAAAGGGCCCAGGATGAGGCTAAAATTACTCAGGCAGTCCAGGATCTGCAGTCAGGAGCTATCTCATCCATCTGGAAGGCATCAGAGCATCACGACATACCATATTCAACACTCTGGAGGTGCCAAAAAGGCATCAAATCACACCAAGATGCACACAAGCACCGTCAGCTCCTCTCCGAGTCCCAAGAAGAATCATTATTGCATCACATCAAAGCTACCGCAGCCCAAGGCTTCCCAATAACATACAAGGAGCTCACCAACTGTGCAGCAGCTTTCTACAAGGAGAATCAAGGCAATCCGGAGTCTATGATTTCCAGGAAGTGGACTTGGGGATTTCTCAATTGCCATCCATCCCTTTTGCCCTGTTTCAGCAGGGTTTTGGACAGATCCAGAGCAAAGGTCTCAAACAGGACAATCATCAACCAGCATTTTGATCTCCTTTGGGAGACAATCATAAAGTATGATATTCCAGTTCATCAGATCTTCAACATGGATGAGACTGGCTTTGTTTTTGGAAGAGCTCAGAGCCAAAAGGTACTTGTTTACAAGCCAAAAAAGCGGTCAACTCTTTTCAGGACACAACCAGGTCAACAAGAAAGTTGCACTGTCATCAAGTGCATTGGTCAAACCATACCTCCTCCAATGCTCATTTTCAAAGGGCAGGCCCACATGCTTGGCTGGTTCTGTCAGCAGCAATCTCCCCTGCAAGATTGGGTATTTGCAGTGTCCAACAACAGCTGGACAAGTCAAGATATTGGTTTAGAATGGCTAAAACACTGTTTTGAGCCCCATACACTGTTTTAAAATCCAAACCAGAAGCATCTGCTTCTGCTTGATGGACACAACTCTCACATCAGCCTTGCTTTTGCCAAGTTTGCGGAGGAGCACAAAATCATACTTCTCTGCTTTCTGGCCCATGCCACACACCTCCTACAGCCTCTAGATGTGTCCATATTTGGTCCATTGAAGATGCAGTACAGCCAAATGATTTTGTTGTTGGCAAAGAGTGGCCTTCCAGTCAGCAAAGCACAGTTTCTGTCCATCTACATCAAGATCTGGGAGCAAATCATGAATCCAAGAGCCGCACGGGCAGCTTTCAAAGCTGTGGGCATAGATAATCATATCAGTGCTTCCCTGGTCCTAGCACGGCTTCCAGATGGAGATCTGACCCCAGAACCAGTAACACCAGCATCATTGCCGCAGGCTCCAGCAACTCCCAGCAACTCATGCCAATGGGTGGCCTTAGCTAGCCAGATACGCAGTCTAGAGCATCCAGGCTACAGCTCTCATCATCTCTGGGGCAAAATGATTAAGGCAGCAGGTCAATTTCATAATGATTCTGTCCTGCTGCATCAAGAGGTTGAAGAGCTACGACAAAACCTTGCTTTCAGGCATGTCAGAGCCCCAGGGGACCAATCCAAGCTCTCGAAAGCAAGGATAATCAACAGTCAAGAAATCAGAGAAGCTATTCTACAAAGAAATGCAGCCAAGACACCTGCAAAATGTCAAAAAAGGACACCCAAGCAACCACCTAGGCAAAGAAGAAGACGGTCAGCTTCAGTAGCTTCAACTTCCAGTCAAGGATCCAGTCCAGAGCCCATCCGGGGCCTTTACTCCAGCTCAGGTCAAGCCTGGACTGCCGATGGAGCCCTGCAGCAAGCCTGAAGGCAGAGCCCCCCCTCTCTGCATCTGCAAGCTCAGTAAACAGGTTTGGTGACTCTCCAAATGCCTCATGGTACTCAGATGACAAGATTGACCTCCTTTGACAGCAAAGTGTCTTGTTATTCATTGTAGAAGCTGTTTGGGGTTGTATGTATGTGTTCGCGCGAAAATGATTCACTAATGGGCCTGATTCATTAATGGGCCGAATACGTTACTTCATGACGTTCTTCTAGGGCTTTTCGGTCTCCGCAATTCAGTAAAAAGGATGCAAACGCAAGTTCGTCCGGTTTGCTTTCTGTGTTTTTTGTTAAGGAATGATTCATCAATGGGCCTCTTTCACAACATTTTAGCATGGTTGAGACATCAACTCGTAGCGACGAACAAATATTCGTCTCATCGATCCATTGCTCTAAGCATGGCCTCTCCGATTAAGTTAAGCATCCTTGCGGTGCAAAAAGAATGATTTCGTCGAGTGTTTGGAAATTGGGGCTCGAAAAATCGCATCAATAATCACATGGATATTCGTTTTGCTTCTACTCACGAAAAATGCCCGTGCCGCGCGCTCGATTTGCTTTTTCAAAGGATCTTTTTTTTTGGAAATTCTGTCGCATGTCTTGAGCCCATTAAGGAATCAAAAGGGGGACAAACAGAAAGACTGATTGGTGAATGCAATCACACAGCAATTTGCTGTGGCTGGAAGAGAAAATCATTCAGGCGAATCAGTTTTTTTTTCTTGATGTGATCACGAAATCATAAAATTGACCCTCCGTCAGTCAGAGAAGGCCTGATTCTTTTATGGGCCACTCATTGCGATGCATCGAAGAACGATACGGAATTATCCCATTTTACGAATGAGTGCATCCTATTCTCTGCATGGTAACGTTGCCGAGCCAGCCGAGGAATCGCAGCCAAGACTTTCGAGGAGCCGTGAAAATCATCGTGCGTCACTCAGGTCAGCGCAAATCTCAATATTTGTTCGAGTTGATCTCATTTGGAGTCTGAAGACCGTTTCAAGATAAACTCGCACAAATCGATGCTCTCTTTGCGGTCGTTCACGAAATATGATTGCAAAATGCCGATGAAACTGCGATTTCAGATGCCCTGTTTCGAAGGAAGGTTGACATTGCGACCCATCAAGAGCGGCTATGGGCGTCTTGCGACTCGCAGCCGCCGACTCGCTGTTTTCCGAGGGTCCTTCGATGCACAGACGCGTTCGGAACAGCGCAGGGCGATGCCTCCACACGCGCACCAGCTGAAGTTCGGGCTGCCTGCGCATGGGCCCGCAACCTCGGAGCCTTCTCCTCCTCGACGACCTCCATCATCTCATCCACTCACTTCCCAACGACTGCTCAGCCACCCGGTCGTCGCGAAGCCAAACATCGCCCATCGTCCGTCTCCGTCTCGACCGCCATCATGGACCAACTCGCGGCCAAGGAGCGTCCACCTGGACGCTGCCATATGAAGGGCAACTGCGGCAAGAAGAGCGTCTTCAGTCCAGACCTGCCATGCTCGGTGGACGTGAAGGCATCCACACCGCAAGATCAAAGCTTTCGAGATCTCCTCGTCGCTACGTGCGGCGCTGACTTTGCCGAAGGCGACGTGTGCTGCACGCAAGAGCAGGTCGAGAACCTGTCTGCCAATCTCCAGCAAGCGGAACCATTGATCTCCTCGTGTCCAGCCTGTCGCAACAACTTTCGCTCGCTCTTCTGCTCCTTTACCTGCTCGCCCGACCAGTCTCGCTTTGTCGACGTTGCCGAAACACAGAAAGTGACCGGAAGCGACGGCAAGCCTTCGGAAGCCGTCAAGACGGTCAACTACTACATCGATGCGCAGTGGAAGCAAAAGTTCTTCGACAGCTGCAAGAACGTCAAGTTCGGCGCCAGCAATGGATTCGCCATGGATCTGATCGGTGGCGGTGCTCAGACTCCGAACGCTTTCCTCAAGTTTCTGGGCGATGAAAAGCCACTGCTCGGTAGCCCCTTTCAGATCAACTTTCCGGACCTAAGCTCGGACCACACGCTCGACATCACGTACACGTCGCAAGAACGCCTTCGCAATGACTCGCTTGCGGCTCCCGTTCCCTTCAACAAGAACCCAAGGCAATGCGGCGATCCTGATCTGCTGTCACGATGTGCATGCGTCGACTGTCCAGACACTTGCACCGCTCTTCCGGAACTGCCGCCATCGAATCGATCTGGCTCGACTTGCTCGGTGGGATCCGTCTCTTGCTTCACCTTTTCGATCCTTCTCCTCTACATGCTACTCGTGCTGCTCTTGTGGTTCTGGCGACCCATTCAAAGGCTTGTACGAGGCCGTCGCGGAGCCATCGCCTTGCCGTATCGCACGGGCGGTCTTAGCCTCTTCAGCCAGTCGAGCGGCTTCGAGCGCGTCCGCATGGGCTCCGAGGACTCTCTGGACGGCGTCGAAAGCAGACAACAGCCCGGCTCAGCAAACACCGGCAGTCTTGTTGGAGCAAGAGGAATCGGCCACTTTGGCGAAGAGAGCTCTGCGAGCTCCGCTCCAGACGGCACCTATCGCGGCATCGGGCTGGAGCCAAACGACAATCTTTCGGCGCTTGGTGCGCTTCAACCACGCAAGTACGCCCTGAACCAGCTCTTGACGAAATCGTTCTATCGTCTCGGCTTCCTGTGCGCCAGCCATCCTTGGCTGACTTTCCTGGTAGCAGCCATCTTTGTCGGTGTTGCCAACATCGGCTGGAAACACTTTGAGGTCGAGGTGGATCCGGTTCGTCTCTGGGTAGCACCGGGCTCGACGGCCAAGGCGCAGAAGGACATCTTCGACCAGGAGTTCGGGCCTTTCTACAGGCCACAGCAAGTCTTCCTCATGGATCAGCATTCGTATTCAGGTCTTGCGACGTTGCGAGACAATTCCTCTTCGCCTCACTTGGAAGCTCTGCCGCCCGCCTTGTCATGGGACCGTCTTCTATGGCTCGCCGATCTGGAAAAGGAAGTGCGCGAGCTCAAGTCGCCTTCGGGCGTCACGCTTCAGGACGTTTGCCTTTCTCCGGCGGGTCCAGGCACTCCGTGTGTGGTGCAAAGTATTCTGGGCTACTTCCAGGATGACCCCGTTGGCTACGGACTCGATGTAGACAGCTGGGCTCAAGCTCTCGATCAGTGTGGCAGCAACCCTGCCGAATGCCTTCCGACGTTCGGACAGCCGCTCAGACCCAACATCGTGCTCGGCGGTCTGCCTGACAACGCTTCACCGAGCCAGGCCCGCTCTGCCGTCGTGACGTACGTCCTCAACAACAGCTTGAACACCACCTTGCTCAAAGCGGCCGAAGAGTGGGAGCGAGAGCTGCTCGCTCTGCTCGAGAAAGTGGCTGCTTCCTCGCCCCATCACTCACAAGCGCAGGATCTGGCTGTGGATCCTCATCCGCTTTCCGTACGACGTCAAGAGCTGGGTATCCAAATCGCCTTCAGCACGGGAGTGAGTCTCGAGACCGAGATCGGAAGCAGCAGCAACACCGACGTCGGCATCGTGGTGCTCTCCTACCTCACCATGTTTGTCTACGTGGCACTCACTCTTGGAGGGAGGAGCGACCGGCAATCTGACCTCGAGGACGAGGACGAACACGACGTACCCATCGCCGAACCGGGATCATATCCTCGGATCAATGCAGCTTCGACGTACAACACCGACCGCAGGTCTCGACTTCTGAAGTCCCTTGGTCGCCGATGCTGGTCGCTTGTCAATACCTACTGCGTGACGTCCAAGTTCACCTTGGGTCTCTTTGGTATCGTCATCGTGCTCTGCTCGGTCTCATGTGCCGTGGGCATTTTCAGCGCGATGGGCGTCAAAGTCACACTCATCATCGCCGAGGTCATCCCATTCATGCTGCTCGCCGTTGGTGTCGACAACATTTTCTTGCTCTGCAACGAGATGGACCGTCAGACGCTCCAGCACACATCAGAGCCTGGCCTGACGCAGTCTGATCCACTGATAGCCTCAGGTGCACCGTCCATGGGTGCGCCGGGCCATCCAGCGCTCTCACCCACAGACGAAATGGAAGCTCGAGGCGATCTCTTCATGGACGGTCGCCTCACAGCTAGTCGACAAGGACACGTCTCAATCGAAGAGCGAGCAGCGCGCTGCTTGGCTCGCGTCGGTCCATCCATCCTGCTCAGTGCCACTACCCAGATCGTTGCATTCCTACTCGGTGCGGTGGTGCCCATGCCCGCCGTGAGAAACTTTGCACTCTATGCGGCGGGAAGCATGCTGATTGTCGCAGTGTTGCACTGCACCGTGTTCATCGCAGCAATGACGCTGGATGCCCATCGCGTTGAAAGCGGACGCATCGATTGCCTGCCGTGTATCAAGGCGGCTCCTCGACAGAACCACATTCAGCTGCCGATCGATCCGACCAACGGACCCAAAGAGGGATCACTGGACTCCTTCATCCGCTATCGCTTCGCTCCCACGCTGCTCCGCTCCAACGTCAAGCGCCTGGTCGTCGTAGGATTCGGCGCGATTGCCGTCATCAGTTCGATCGGAGTCCGAAGAATCGAGATGGGACTGGACCAACGCCTGGCTCTTCCATCCAAATCCTACTTGAGGCCTTACTTTGACGCCATCGATGTCTTCCTCGACGTCGGTCCTCCTCTGTACCTTGTCGCTGCCGGCGAAGAAACGTCAGAGCGACAAGGGCAGAGAGATCTCTGCGGAAGGTTCACTACATGCGAGCCCTTGTCGTTGGCCAACACGCTGGAAGGAGAGCGTCAAAGACCTCAAGTGTCGTGGATCGCCGAGCCTGCCAGTAGCTGGATCGACGACTTCCTCCAGTGGCTCAACCCTATCCTGGACGGCTGCTGTCGCGTCAAGGTCTCAGATCCTACCGTGTTCTGCGGGCCCCACGACAGTCCCTTCTCATGCCAGCCGTGCTTCGAAGGTCGCGATCCTCCGTGGAACATCACCATGGATGGACTTCCTGAAGGCGAGGAATTCTACCGCTACCTCCGCAAATGGCTCGAAAGTCCGACAGATCAAGAGTGTCCGCTTGGCGGCCAAGCAGCATACTCTTCAGCGCTCAGCATCGTGACCGACCCGGAGACAGGCAAGGACAGCGTACGCTCGTCGCATTTCCGAACTTACTTTGCGCCACTGAGATCGCAGTCGGACTTCATCAGTGCCCTGGAGCAGTCGCAGCGTATCTCGAACGACATCTCGGACCGCGTCGGCTACCGCGTCTTCCCGTACAGCCTTTTCTTCATCTTCTTTGAGCAGTACACGTACCTGCTCTCGATGGCGGTGCAGGTGCTGGGATCAGCTGCGATTGCTATCTTTGCCATCAACACGGTGCTGCTCGGCAGCTGGCGTACGGGCGCGGTGGTGACGCTTTGCGTGGCAAGCGCCGTCTTCCTCGTCGCTGGAGCCATGGGCTTCTGGGGCATCCAGTTCAACGCGCTGACTCTGGTCAACCTGAGCGTCTGCGCAGCCATCGGCGTAGAGTTCTGCGCTCACATTGCGCGTGCGTTTATGCGTGCGCTAGGAGCTCTGCCGCGCTCGCATCCCATGTCGCAGAAAGAAAGGGACGAGCGGGCGTGGCTGGCGCTCACAGATGTGGGTGGAGCCGTGGTCAACGGCATCTTCTCGACAAAGCTGATCGGAGTCGGCGTGCTCATCTTCACCAAATCGGACCTACTCAAGCTGTACTACGCAAAGACGTGGCTTTGCCTGATCGTAGGTGGCCTGCTGCATGGTCTGATCCTGCTACCGGTGCTGCTCAGTTGGCTTGGAGGACGAGGATGGTCGAGTGGTGAAGACGAATCGGACGTCAAGCGTCGTCTGAATCGAGCGGGATCCGAGTATCGGCCCATGATGGCCTCGGAACCGGATGCCAGTGACGAGGACGAAGACCTTTGATCATCTTAACACCTGCAATTCAATCGTCAAAAGGATCACATGGACGGCTGTGCTTCGCAAAATTGCTGTTTTGGCCGATCGAGAGTCAAGTGTGCAAACATGAAGAATGCGGAGAGAAGACACAGTGCATTGCGAGCAGTGAAAAGCGCACACCGAACGAACGGAAGCAAGCGAGAAGACTTGTCGTTCCACGGCCGCGTCTGTTTCAAATGATTGATGATTGCGAGGCACATGCGTCTCTATGAAAGGTTCATCTTGCGTCTCTCTCCTTGCAGCTGTTGTCCGAGAAGCAAAAAGAGATCGTGTCAGCGTGAGCAAGACGCCAATGAACCTGCAAGCTGTGCCGAGAAACTGCATACTCACGACCTTGGTGACGCGATGCCAGCTGTTGGCTTTGGATTGAGCGCCGTCCGGAACAGGCGCGTCATTGGTTCCGTCGATAAAGGACTGAAGTTGCTCTTGTGTGTAGCCGGGTACGTTGGTGGAAGCTGGGTCGTAGCCTGGACCGGAGATGACGACCTCTTCCATGACGATGATGTGCGACTCGTGCCATCGGCAAGGCAGACTAAATCGATGATCGAAAGGGACAGTGCAATTCAGTTAGCGAAGCTGCGAGCATTTTGTGGCGGACGGGGCAATGAAACTTACGTTTTGCTGAGAGCGTCAAAGATCTGCTGTCCAAGCTGTGAGACATCCTTTCCGGTGCGTGCGACCTTGGTAAGGCTTTGCTTGACGGCATCCGCCTCTCTCAACTGAGCCGTCTTGAGCGAGACGGGATGAATGGGCGTGAGACTGTCGGCTTGAGATTTGGAGGCAGCCGCTGCAGCTCCGTTGGTCGACTCGGCAGCCTCAAACTCGATCTTGTTGATCTCCGAGACCTTGACGATGGTGAAACCGACGGCATTGGTAGGCTGTGCGAATCGGTTGCGAGATGTCTGAGAAGCTTGCGCCACCGATGCTGCAGCTGCAGGAGCCGCTGACAGATGTGATGGCAGCACACTGGGTTCGCATTCGAGACCGACGACGCCGAGAATGGGATCGTAAGCCCAAAGCTTGCCCGAAATGGTTCGAGATTGCTTGTCGCCGACAGTGAGATTGACGCGCGATCCGAGCAACTTTGCAATGTTGGAGAGCTGATTCGCCGGAGTGGCTGTGTTGCTTCGGCCAGCTGAGCCAGCAGCGGCATTGCCTGCGATCTGTGCGGCCATTTTGTGTGCGTGTGAGGAAGAGCGTGGGAAGCAAAAGTGATAAGAGTGGGAATAGTAAGGATGGTCGAGTGGGTCGTCGAGAAGAAGAAGAAGCGAAGTGCGATTCGACTTCAGTCTGCATCGGCTGCTCCGAAGAAACAGCGCACCGAAAAGCAAAGCGCGAATTCCAAAACGGCTTGCCGATGCGTTTCGGCTACACTCCGCACTTCTTTTTCGCAAAGATGGCTGAGCCGCCTACGAAGTTGGCTTTCCTCTTCCAACCTTCACCACAGTCATCCTCACCCTTTGCATCAACTCAGCCGGAGATGCCGTCGTCTTCGAGATCGCGCGACGACCGATCCGGGCCTAGCTCGTCTCGTCTGGACCGCGATGCGTCGGATCACAAGCGACGCCACTTGGCAGATGCAGAGGACAGTCATCATCGCCACAGCCGCGACAGGGATCGCTCACCCGACCGACGAAAGCGACACCGCGACGACGACGACAGCAGACGATCCCACAGTTCTCGATCACACCGCGATGACCATCGGCGAGATCGGTCCGATCGCGAGCACCGTCACAGGGACAGGGATGCGGATGGAGATCACACCAGCTCCAGACGTTCTAGACACGATGATCGAGACCGAGAGCATCGAAGCGATCGATCCTCAAAACGTCGCGAAACATCCGAGGAGCGTCGAGCTCGCAAAGCTGCCAAACGCTCAGAGAAGCTGAGGCAGCTCGAGGAGAGCTTCCTCGACGAAGAGCAAGGTGCAGCCGAGCGCACGGCCGTCGCAGAGCTCATGATGTACTCTGCCGAGGACAACCCTTTCAACGACGCCAATCTCGGCCAGAAGTTCAAGTGGGGAAAGAAGGAGGATAGGGAGCGCAAACAAGGCCTCTCGCGCGAGGAAGCAGAGAAGCGCAATGCACAACGCAGGCAGGAGGCCATGGCCGAGATCGAGAAGCTCAACGCAAAGCGCGCCGAGCGAGAGAAGCAAGCTGCGCTACGCGAAGAGGAAGAAGCCAGAATGGCTCGTCTCGCCGAATCCGCACAGATGGCCAGCTGGGTCGCCAAGGAAGACGACTTCCATTTGGAACAGGCACAGCGTCGAGCTGTCATCCGCGTCAAGGAGAACCGTGCCAAGCCCATCGACCTGCTCAGCATCAACCTCAAGTGGGCGGATCCCAACATCATCGCCGAACAAGAGAGCAAGCAGGACGACGACGACGACGAGGCCGGTCTCGAGATTGACCTCGACGAGCCATACACCATCTTTGAGGAGATCACGTTCGAAGAGACCGAGGAGCTGCACCAGGACATTCAAATGTATCTGGAGCTCGAGAAGAACGATTCGCACCTCGACTTTTGGCGGTCCATGCTCATCGTCTGCGACGACAAGCTCGAGGAGCTCAAGGAAGAGAAAGATGCCGCCACCGCTGCTGCCAACGTGCGTCAAGATCCAGAGGAGCGTGGCCGCATCAACAGCATGCTCTCCTCCAAATCCACCGACGAGTTGCAACAGCTCCAGGATCAGGTGCGCGCCAAGCTGGCTTCGGACGAGCCCGTTGACGTCGAGTACTGGGAGAGGGTGTTCAAGTCGATCGTTGTATGGCGCGCCAAAGCGCGTCTGCGCGACATGCACGAGGCCGTGCTGTCCAACCGTCTCGAATACTTGCGACGCAAGCAGCGCGATGAAGCAGCTCGGCAACAGCACGAGCTTCTGCTCCAGACCGGCGACGACTCGGACGCTGAAGATGGGCCACAGGATGCTGTCGATGACCAGGACGCGCCCGACGCCGAGACCAAGAGGGAAGTTGCATTGCTCGAAGCCCTCTACGATCCCGAGGAGATGGAACCTGCGCCTATCGATGCCGCGCATCTCAGCTACGAAGATCGCAAGTTGCCCATCAAGACTCTTCGCGAGCATCTTGCAGAGGTCGTGGATGCTCGACGCCGCGTCACAGCTCAGCTCTTCATCCCCAAGACGCGCCACACCGAGCACGATGCAAGCGGCGGTTCGGACAACCCGGCCGAGCGCATGTTCATGCAGGAGGCATCCAAGGCGCTCGACGTCACCGAAGAAGTCATGCAGGGCGGCGACGAAGTGCTTTCGCACCAGACGTACCAGTGGGAAGACAAGTATCGCCCACGCAAACCGCGCTTCTTCAACCGCGTCCACACGGGCTTTGACTGGAACAAGTACAACCAGACGCACTACGACTCGGACAATCCGCCGCCCAAGACGGTGCAGGGGTACAAGTTCAACATCTTCTACCCGGATCTTATCGACAAGACGGTGGCGCCGACGTACAAGGTGGTCAAGGAGAAGGGCGAGGAGGACACGGTGCTGCTGCGGTTCAGTGCCGGACCGCCGTACGAGGATATTGCGTTTCGGATTGTCAACCGCGAGTGGGAGTACAGCCACAAGCGGGGCTTCCGGAACAGCTTTGACAGGGGAGTGCTGCAGTTGCACTTCAACTTTAAGCGGCTGCGGTATCGCAAGTAGACGCATGCACACGGTGGATTTGGTTCGCTGGATCCACGTCACTGCAAGAATGTTGTGCTTCGAGTCGCAATGGTTTCAGAGAGCATCACGGTCCGATTTGCGAGTGCGAGTGAATGCGCGTTTGCGAATGAGACTGCTGTCAGTGATACTTCCACAGCGAAACCTTGCCGTCCCTTCCGCCGGCGGCCAAGACGAGCTGGTGCGTGTTTTGGGAGTCGTCTTCGTCATCCGAAGAATCGTTTTGATCGTGTTGGTCTGAGGCTTTGACGTGGGCGAATGCTAGACACTCGACTGTGTCCCTGTGGTAGCTGAGCGAGCCGAGATGGGCGAGCGAGTCGGAGGTCGAGTAGACGTTGATCCTGTTTCGCGCACGATGTTTGGGCATAAGAAAAGGTGAGCTGGTGCGTGGTATCGGTGAGAACCATGGCTAGATGTGGCGACTTACTCTCCGTTCCACGCGCCTACAGCGAACGACTCGCCATCGGGCGCGATCGCAACGCACGCGTTCCCCGGCTGCTGCGTCTGCGCCAACTGCAGCTCGCCCGTGTGCAAGTCAAACCGCGCAATCCTGTCGTCGGCAGCGACCGACACGCCGAACGCACGCGCGACCGATACGCCCATCACGCTCTCGCTGTGGCACCGGGCGTGCCAGACGAGCTCGCCGTCGAGCCGCCACTTTTTCACGCAGCCGTCCTCGTAGCCGGCGACGAGCGTGCTGTCGGGCAGCAGGTGGAGCGCCATGACGATGGGCAGGCGCGTGCCGGGCGCGGAGCGGATGTCGGGGCGGCCGATGGCCTCGTGCGTGCGCTGGCCGGTGTGCAGGTCGAGCATGTCGATGTACGCGGCGTCGAGGGTGTGCGGTACGGCGAGGTGGTGGCAGCGGTGCGAGCAGCGTGCGAAGTTGAGCGCGTTGACGCCGATGGTGCGCGCGAGGTGTGGCTCTGCGCTGGAAGTGCTGGCAGCGGTAGCGCTTCCGATGCTCTGTGTGCGAGCGGGTAGCGTCCACAGCTTGAGCGTGTTATCGCGCGCATGTGTGAGCACCTGTGTCGTGTCGACCACGAGCACTGTCAGGATGGAATCCGTGTGCGCGCGCCAGGCGAACGTGGGCCTCAGCGTGGCCAGGTCGACCAGCGACACGGTGCCCGCATCGTCGCCGACCGCGAGCACGCCGTGTGCATGGTGCAAGGAGCGGATGGACGACGAGCCGTGGTGGCGCAGGATCCAGAAGGGTTTTGGGGTCATCGCATCGTCATGTCGTGCAGATGGATGAAGAAGAGTAGAAAGGACCCTGCGCACAGACTTGGGGAAGAATCGAAAATTTGTCGGCGAAAACGCCTCCACACGATCAAGAATCACGACAAGCGGGCGATTTTAGCCGCGTGACGACGGTCAACGGCCGTGATCCTCGGACTGCCCTGTATATCCGAGCTGTCATGCTTCCAATGGCGTGTACCTGCTCGAAGGCCCTCTCGCAGGGCAGCGTCTAGCGTTGCACACAAGCCGGCTCGCACTACACACGAATGCGTCCAGCATTCATATAAGCTTCACGGGAGTCGAACTCAAAAACCCCGCCCCGCGCACCTCTCGGTACACCGTAACTCTAACGTAAACCTTCAGTCGACGCTCGAAAGCATGGCAGCTCTACGCCCCAAGCTCGTCGCATCCACGCTGAGCGATGCGCAGGCTCGACAGGTGCTGCACACGATCGGCTTCCCCGGCTTCGAAGACCAGCAGGTACGTCCCCTCCCCCACCGCCACGTATCGCGCGCACCGAAACTGACCCCCCTTCTCGCTATCAGCAATCCCACCAAGCCGCGCAGCCACCGGCGACGCTGCGCACACTGAGCCTGCTGCAGATCCACTTCCTGCTCACGTTCCCGTTCGAGGCGCTCGCGATGAACTACGAGCCGGGCGCACACATGTCGTCTGACCCCTCGGACGTCTTCTCGCGCTTCGTCGAGCAGCGACTGGGCGGGGGGTACTGTCTGCAGGTCAACCCGCTGTACCGCGAGCTGCTGTCGTGGTTGGGGTTTCGGCATCTCGGGGTGCTCGGGCGCGTGTGGTCGCCGAGCGCGGGCAGCTGGAGTGGGTTGACGCATACCACGACGCTGGTGTACATGGATTCGCATGTTGAGGGGGAGGAGGGGAGGAAGGTGTATTATGTGTCGGATGTCGGGTACGGCAGCAGTCCGCCGCGGCCGATCCTGCTGCGCGACGGGTGGGAGGAGTACGGGCGTGGATTGAGCGAGAAGTTTAGGCTCGTGCACAGGGTGCTACAGCCACGGTCGACGCTCGAACCCTCCGAAGACGACGACGTGGACGCAGAGATCGACTCGATAGCACGCGCACAAAGCGTATGGATCCTGCAGCAGTCCAAACGCGACACATGGCACGACTGCTACTCATTCTCCCCGCACCAATGCTTCGACGCCGACTACCACGCCTCCAACCGCGCCACAAGCCACCCGGCCGCCGTCCCCTTCGCCACCATGATCCTCGTCGTGCGCTACCTGCTCCACCCGCCCTCGGCCGCACACACCCAGCACGACGCGCTGCACCCCGCGCTGTACCCGTACCACCCGAGCGCCATCGAGCAGCGCATGGTGGTCGACGACACGTACATCGTCAAGCTCGGCGACGAGACGCTCGTGTCGCGCAAGATCGCGTCCGAGGAGGAGCGGGTGCGGTTGCTGAAGCGGGAGTTTGGATTGTTGAGCCATGTGGATACGCAGGCGGCGTTGCAGACGATCAGCGGGAAGCCGTCCAAGTTGAAGACGACGGCGGAGAAGGCCAATGGCACCAGTGGAAGCCACGGAAGCAACGGAACAGCAGCTCACTAGAATTCACGCACTTCATCGTCCACTTTTCAAACCACGGCCTGCCATCGTGTGTGCGTGTGTCCTCACAGTGGTCGCGACAGTGACATTCCAAGACACTGCCAAGATTCCACATCGAATGACGATCGACTCTACTTCCACCCAGCACCGCTAGCCCTCGTCCCACCCCTACTCATCACCGGCAGCAGCCCCATGCTCCTCGCGCGCCTCACCGCCTTCCCGACCGCCCGCTGGCTCTTCCTCGTCAACCCCGTGCTCGCCCTCGGCATGATCTTGCCCATCTCCGTGACATAATTCGCCAGAATCGCCGCATTCTTATACGAATCATCGTTCAGGCTCGGCTTGCCCGGTTTGAGGCCATTAATATGAATCAAGTCCTGCTGGACGGCTTCGGCCTTCGTGGGGCCCAACAGCGGACGGGCGAGGCGGTTGGGGCGCTGCGTGATCGAGTCGTACGCGAGCGTGGACGGGTTGTAGTAGTGGCCGTTCATGAACGCACGGCCGGACACGGTCTGGCGCTCGCGCGTCGGGTTGGTCGAGCGCGGGTTGTGCACTGCGCCGTTGGCGGTGAGCGGCGAGCTGGACGAGGCGGACGCGCGCGCGCGCGCGAGCTTTTCGATCGAGGAGGACAGCTCGTCCAGCGCTGAAGGGGTGTCCGAGGATCGTGGAAGTGTGCTGGTGAAGGTGCGGGCCGCGATGGCGGGGCGCTGCGCGCTGGTGCGCAGGAGCGTGGTGAGTGTTGTTGTTCGCATCTTTAGGAGGGGAATGTGATGATCACGATCCGACGGGTGACGAGAGATGATGGTGATGATCAGGAAGAACACCTTTCCAGAAGCACTTCCAAAATCTTCTCAGCCGTTTCTGCTCCGCAAAAAAGCCAAGGCTGACAGACACCTGTCACGTGCCCTTTCCACCCAAATTTCCCGCACGACAGAATTTCTCATTCGACACCATCAGCTCGCACAACACACCGCCTCGACACGATCAGACACCGCTCTCAACCACCACGCTGCGTACATAAACTCGACCAAAACAGACCCCAGCCTTCCATGTGTATATACAAAGCAATGAGTGACGAGACAAGATATTAAACGAGACACTTCACCAACCAAAACGATTCCGTACGAATGCATCCATCACTTGCCACTGCCATCGATAGCGTTCAACGCGCCATTCGCCCTCAGATGCACCATGTTCTGCAAGCTGTACTTGCCCTTCCTGGTTCCCTTGTCCTCGAGCACCTTCTGGCTCAACACGAGATTCAGCTGCTCCTTGGCCTCGCTGATCCTGCCCGTGCCCGCGTACAGCCTGCCGAGCTCGTAGTGCGCAAAGTACACGAGCCAGTGGTCGAGCTTGAGCTGGTGGCCGTGCTCGAGCACCGTCTTGAAGCTGATCTCGGCCTGGTCCGCCGCCTCTTGCTCCGGGATGGGCGATTCCTTCGGTCGCACCTTGGAGTGCTTTTCGGGGCACGCGATAAACTTGAGGCACACCCCCCTCAAAAAGTGGGCGAGGCACAGGTCGTCGTAGTACTCGTCGCCCGAGTAGTACTGCGACGGGTCCTCGACGTCGTGCAGGTCCGCGAGCGCGTCGCTGACCATCACGAGCGCCTCGTCGCACAGGATGTAGCGCGGCGCGTTCGAGAGGCAGTGGTAGACGTACGCAAACTCCAAGCCGGGCAGCAACAGCCTGCCGTACGTCGTAAACTTCTTTGACTTGCGCGCTACGAACTTCTCCATCGGGATCGACTTGCCCGCAATCTTCTGCGTCAGCGTCGGCACCTTGCGGAAGATCTCGGCGGCGTCGTCCATCGCGCGTCGGTCCTGGCCCGCCGCCGACTCGTACAGGTTGGAGGCGCGTCCGTAGTTGTACACCGCCTTGGACCAGTTGTTCTCGTCGGCGAGGATGCTGAACTGGTCGTGCGCGTCCTTCCACTTGGTGAGCGACATGTTGCACAGCGCCAGGTCCCACATGCAGATGTGCTTGAGCTGCACGTACTCCTTCTGCACGTCGCGCGCCGTCTCGAACTGCGTGATGGCCTTCTCGGCCAGCGCCTGGGTCGAGTAGAGGCGGCCGGAAAAGTAGAGGAAGAAGACTCCTTCGGGGTAGCGGCGCAGGTTGTAGTGGAGCACCTTGTCGGCAAAGTCAATGTCGACGCCGTTGACGGGGATGAAGGTGGAAATCACCAGGTGGTACGCCAGCATCGACATGTCGCAGATCTGGCGACGCACGCCTTCCTCCTTGATGGGCATGCCCGGCTTGGTCTGTCGCGGGTCGGCGCTCCACTGGCCCGCCTTGCTGAGCGTCTTCATGGCCCACGCCGTGTCGCCCTTGTAGCCGAACACCTCCATGATCTTGAGCACCTTGCCGGGCACCAGACCCAGGATCATGCTGATCAGGCCGTTGCCGAGGTAGACTCCGCTCTTAAAGTCTTCGTCGAGACGCTCGCCCTTCTCTTCCGTCCAGTCGACGTACTTGTGCAGCGACCGGTAGATGCCGTAGGCGTTGCGCATGTTGAGCGCCTCCGAGACAAAGGCGAAAAAGTCTCCCGCATACGCAATGCCCAGCACGGCCTTCAACAGCACCGCCTCGGCATATACGAGCTCGGCGTGCCTCTGCACCTCGTCCATCTGCGAGAGCGCACTCGGGCTCTGGCCCGTGCCCCTCACGAAACGTCCGAAGCTCGAAACGGCACTCGACGGCTTGCGGAGCAGATTGGCGATGGTCAGCGCATCCTTGCACAGCGAGATGGCAATGGCCAGATCGGCAGGCTCGAACGTCATGAAACCCTTGATGGTGGCGATGAGCGCATAGCCGAGGGCATAGTAGAGGCGGCTGTCGGCGTACTCTTCGATGATGCGTTCGGCCTCGATCATGCGCGAGTTGAGGAAGAGGTTGAGCGCCTTGCGCGCCACTTCGATGTCTTCGCGGAGCTGCTGGGCGGTGATGCTGACGTCGCTGGCGGTGAGCTTGGCGACGCGCGCAGCCTTGTCCTTGACCGCCTGCGAGGTTTCGGAGCGAGCGCGGGTGTCGGAGGACGACGAGACGTGGCCAGGCAGCTTGGCGTCGTCTGCGGGTCCAGCTCGGCGCGAGGCGCCGGCAGTGCCCTTGGGCTTGTATGCAGAAGACCTACCAGCATCGCCGTTGGGGACGCTTCGATCGGAAGAGCCCGACTTGTTGCGACGGTGTCGGGCAGCGGCGCCGGCACCCGCGAGTGTAGCAGCAGCGTAGGCACCTCGGTGGTGAGAGTGGTGGTCGTCCTCCTCCTCTTCGCCTTCCGAGATGTCGGCGAGAGGAGCGTCGTGGAAGTCATCGTCGCTCGAGCTGTCTTGCTCGGATTCTTCATCTTCGGAGTCGGACTCGCTCTCCTCGTCGTCCTCGTCTTCGTCGACACTCGAGTCGGCAGCAGGGGCAGCCGCAGCAGCAGCAGCAGCCACACCACCGCGACCCTTGGTGGGTCGAGCATTACGCTGAGGCACCTCCTCTTCCTCTTCGGACTCGTCGTGCTCGCTGGCGCTGTCCTGTTGACTAGCCTCGTCAGAGTGAGCCGAAGCCATACCGTTGGCCCTGGCGTCAGGCTCATCCTGGTCCTTGCCACGCAGGCTGCGGGACGACCTCCTGCGAGCAAGGCCCATGAGCGCGGCGCCTCCAGCGCCGGCTGCGCCGGTGACCTTGGCGGTGGTGGAAGAGAGGAAGCCCTTCTTGTTGCTGCTCGAGTCGTCGAATGCACCGTTGGAAGGAAGGGGCTCGGACGAGCCGCGCGTCCTTGCCTGGGAAGCGCTGGCGGACCTTCTGGAGCGAGCGCGGGCGAGCAGACCGTCTGCTTTGGCGTAGGGGTCGTCAGCAGGAGTGGCAGCGGAAGCCTCGTCGTTGGCGGCGGCGGCGGCGGCGTCGACCGGAGACTGCTGGTTGGCAGCACCAACACTGGCCGCCCTGCTGAACTTCCTCGAGCGGGCCGAGCCTACGGTAGAGAAGTCGGCGGCACCCACGGGCTTGAACCCGTTGGGCTTGCCACCGTTGGGATAGGAAGCAGGAATGCTCGGCACAGCAGGCACGGGCGACAGCTGCTCGGGCTCATCGTGAACATTGCTGCGAATGGAAGCCGAGCTGGAACGTGTGGCGAGACCGGGCATCTTGAGGCTCATCTTGCGCGAAGCCGAGCTGAACCTGCGCAGTCGACCGCCGTTGGAAGAGGCGTTGGGGGGCTCGACCGGCTCGGGGATGGTGAGGTTGGTTTGGGAGGAATTGCGGCTGCGGTTGCGGATGAGGTTGACAAAGCTGTTGCCAGAGCTGCCTCTGCGCGAATCGATGGAGCGTGCGTCGCTCTGGGAGAGGTTGGAGTTGCTCTTCTTGAGACCGAGGCTTGCGGCTGAAAAGCCTCTGTTTCGCACACCGACGCCAGCGCCAGGGATGGCAGGAGCAGCGAGGTAACCGTCTTCGCCGCCGCCGCCGACGCCGTTGCTGGAGCGAGCAGGAGATGCCTGAGCACGAGAAGCGATGGATGCGCTTCGAGAAGCACGTCCTTTCTGCTGCGATTGCTTGATGCTTGCGGTTTCGGACGAGGCGTTGCGGGTGCGGAGGAGCGCATCGGTGTTGGAGACGGGGATGGGATGCTGGCTGTATTCGGAAGCGTCGTCTCGGATGTACGAATCGTTGGCGTTGATGCCGGCAAGAATGCTCTTGCGGCTGCCGGAGAGGGACATGCGGGAAGCGGGGTGGGTGTCCGTGTTCATCCTGAGCACGGCTGCGCTGGTCATCTCGAGGAGGAAGGGGGATGAGAGTCTAGAGTGACCGCAGTGGATACTCGTCGATGTTGCTGTTGATGGATGAGAGAGAAAGAGAGAGAGAGGCTGCGAGAATGTGGGGTGTGCTGATTGAGCACAGCGTGTGTTGTCGCACGGCTCTTGCGCGACCAATTGCAATTTTGGCAATTCACATTTGGCGCGGCTGCTGCGTTGCCTACGTGCGGAGGCGGCGATTGCTTGCGAGCCAAAATCGACGCAAAAAATGACGGCACACGGCTCTGGTGCAGCAAAAGCAACCAACGGTGAGCCGCACTGTTTTCGCTCTCTGCCACGCCACTCACAGTCGGTGGCGACGTCAGCCACTTTGCTCTTCCAGCCTAACCGGCTTTTTTTGGTGTCAAGACGATCACATGGTCTTGCTCTCCCAAACACACGCCGGCAGCAGATTCGTCTCGTTCCAGAAAGACTACTGTAGCTCCAACACCTTCAACGTGGACACTGTGCTAAGTTAAGAGGCAGACTGCTACTCAAACGTGCAGCGCGCACTTGTCTCGCGTAGAGTGCAACGAGAAATGACAGCATCACTCAAGCGGCAAGGCTGGATTACCCCGCCGTCTCTCACATCGCTCTGTGCGGAGACTTTTCGCCGTCTTCTTTTTTGCCGCCCCCGCAATTCTGCCTCGACGTGTGAAAGCGGACATGCTTTGCTCGCATGCTCTTCGGATCCGATGGCGCACTGCCAACGTCGTTGCGTGTTGGCCGTCATATTAAGGTTTAGGACGCACTGTAACGATGCTATTACACCGATACCCCACGCCTCGAACAGACATGTACCTCGCTCCTCCAACATGACAATGCACAGCCTGACCAGAACCACATGACCCAAAAAGCGCTTTTGAGATGGCTACAGCTACACGGTCGGCGTGGCAAGGTCAAACCCCAAGATATCCTGCCAGTACGTCAGGTCGCGCGTATTCAGACACGCCGCGAGGCCCTCGATCGAGTTCTTGCCGATATCCGCTGCCAGCGGCACCACATTGCTGCTGCTGCTGGTGCTGCTCATCTTTGCCGGCGCCGCCGCCAGCACGCTGAACTCGGCCGCGCCTGCGGTGGCGGGGGTGGCGGGGAGGCCGCCGAGGTGGTTGGTGCTCATCATGCCCGCGCTTGCTGTGAGTGTGGAGGAATTGCTCCACGACGGCGCGATGTTGGCGGGGGGCCACGAGGTGCCTGTGCTGCTGCTGCTCTGGAGCGCGAACGTCGACGGTAGCGCCTGGCTTGGGTTCGTAGGCGATGCGAGGTACGCCGGGTGCGGCGCGAATGAGCTGCTCGCATTCAGGCCCGGCGTGGGCATGCCGACGTCCGGCTGCGCGCTGAACACCAGCGGCATCGCTGGCGCTTTGCTCTCCATGCCGCCTGCGCGCTCGTACGACGTCGCTCCTCCTCCTGACGCGCCACCGGGACCACCGGGAGCAGAGTGTGTCGCGCGGCTCGGTGCGTGGTCGGATCGTCCTCGAGGCAGCGAGGGCGCCGTCGAGTAGCGCGCGGTCGCGGATGCTACGTCGCGGAACGGCGGACTGCCACCTGGGTTCGCTGGGCGGTCGTGTGCCGAGCCGCGTTCGACCGGCGCTGCTGCTGCTGCTCCTCCTCCTCCTCCGCCCGACGAGTGCGCGCTACCCCACGCCGGTCTGCGTGCTGCGGTGCTCCCACCCTCGTCCCCGGCACTCCCCGACCTGCCGCGCCCCACATCGCTCCAGTGGCTCGGCCGGCACCGGTACGCCTCGGCCTCCACCGCCAGCCGCTTCTTGGCCCGCTCGAAGCTCTCGTTCAGACCCGCATCGAAGATCGCGCCCAGAAAGCGCACAAAGTAGCCGGGCGCCTCGCGCTCCGTGTCCACCACCTCGCCCGACGCGAGCCGCTGCGGCTGTGCGCACTCGCGCAGCGCCGCACGCAGGAACTCGACGCCCGCCGTGATCGTCGACGCGTCCAGGTGCTCGCGATACAGATAAAACCACTTGGCCACCTCGCTGGCCGAGATGACGAGGTAGTCGTGCCCCACACGCACGTAGCCCGGCTCGCACAGGTCGTGCGCGAACAGGCGCATGCAGCGCATCGCCGTGTCGACGGTCTGCGCGAACCAGAACGCCGAGCGCGCGCTGTGCTGCTGCTCGGCGAGCTCGCTGCGCCGGCGCCGCCGCTGCGCCGCCACCTTGGCCGCCCAGTGCCACGTCGACTGGCAGATGAAAAAGTCGCGGAACGCGTCCAGGTACGGCAGCTCCGCCACCGCCGACGTGTCCATCGCAAAGCGCGGCTGGAACACGCCGTCGCGCACGTCAAAGTAGCGCCGGCGCAGCAAGTCGAGCCGCGCACGGTAGCGCTCGAAGAACGACTCGAACGGCGTCGCGTCCTCGCACCGGTGGATGTGGTCGAGGAACGGCTCGTTCTCGAGCGTCAGGATCGACATGTCCAGCGACCACGCCAGCCGCGAGTCGATCGCCAGCACCACGTCGCCGCCCTGCGCCATCCACGCGCTCGGGTCCGGGTAGTCCTCGGGCGGGATCACGCGGGCGCGCGGCTTGGTGTTGCGGTCGTCGCGCCGCACCAGCTCGTGGATGAGGCACAGCACGATCCACGTGCGCTGCCGATCGCGCTCCTGCCGCCGCTTGAAGCGCTGCGCGTAGCCGTCCGCGCGCGCGCGCGTGCCCGAGGCGGCACCCTCGCCCGTGTGCACATCGTCAAACACAGCATGCAGCCCGAGCTCGTACGCATACCCGATCGCACGCACCGCCTTGCGCAGGATCGTGCGGTCCCCCGCGTCCTTCCACGTAATCACCACGATCAGCGCCTGGATGTGGTCCACGCTGCACAGCTCCTCCGCCGCCGCGAGGTTGAGCACCGCCTTGGCGATGCGGTGGCACCGCCGGTGGTGCTGCGGCAGGAAGAAGCGCGACGCCACCGACAGGATCGTCGAGAACAGGATGGGCAGGTGCTGCCGCACGTGCTCCACCGTGTGCAGCGACGGGTCGAGCAGCGCCAGCGGCGGATTGAGCTCCGTGAAGAAGTAGCTGAACGCGTCGTGCGCCTGGTCCATGCTGAGCACGTGTTGGCGCACCGCGTCGTCGCGCAGGTCGCACGCCATGACGGGCGGCGCTGCTGAAGTGGTCTGCTGCGCGCGATGCAGGCTGCTCTGCGCCGAGTTCCACGCCGAGGTGCGGTCCCACGCGCTCTGGTCGTTCGGACTGAGCCCATTGCGGTTCGACGACGACGACGGCGCGATCGACAGCGGCGGCAGCTCGCGGCTGCGGTCGTGGTGGTACAAATGGTGATGCTGCGTCGACTGCGACTGCGACTGCGACTGCTGCTGCTGACCGCCCTGCTGCGACTGGCTGGTGTACTGCGACGCATGGTGGTGCTGCGCCGAACCCGCGTGCGAGTGCGTGTGCGACTTGCGCGAGAACAGCGAGTCCTCAAACGACGGAATCGGCTGCAGATACGGTCCGAACCATCGCCCGTGCACCGAACCCTTCGGGCTGGGAAGTTTCGGCGACGGCGGCTCCTTGGCGTCGAAGCGAGCCTGGTCGGCCTTTTTGTACGCCGACGCGGACGACGTGTGAGGGCGTTGGCTGTGATTGTGACTCGCCGCAACCGCAGATGGCGGAGGCGATCGCGAAAGCTCGCGCGCCTTGACGCGCACCGGCGAAATCGTGTTGGCCTTGGTCGAAAACGAGCCCGCCTCGGCGTCGTCGTCTTCGAGCTGGTCCTCCTCGTCGGCGCCCGTGCTGTCCGCGTCGCTCCTGGGCCGCTTTTTGGGTTTCCTGCCGCGATGGTGCTCCTTGAACTCGCACACCAGATCGAGACGGTTGCAGCGCTTGCAGCGCTCGTCCTCGGCGTTGGCGCGCGAACACTTGACCTTGATGGCGCGGCACTTGAGGCACGCCAGGTTCGAGCCGCGCTTCTCTGGCTTTTCCGTGTCGAGCAACGCACGGCGCAGAGGTGTATCTGCGCTGGTCTTGATCAGCATGTCTGCGGTGCACTCGGGGTTGGAAGTGGGCGATGTGGATGCATCTGCTTCTCGGAGAGAGGCGACGGGAGCGTGTGTGGAGCCGCGCAGGCTGGACGAGCTTTCTGGACGCGAGGCAGAGTCTGGCGGCGGTGAAAGCGTGGCGGTAGATAAGGGAGCGAGAGCAGCTGCAGAAGCAGAGGCATCCGCCGCAGCCGCCGAGGCCTGAGCCGCCGCGTCGGCCAAGCTGTTCATTTGGGGCGGAGCGTTGCTGGTCGTGCTAGAGGTGCGGTTGGGAAAGGGCGTGGAAACAGATGCATGAACAGGGAGCGGTTGCGGCGGGTCGAGCAAGATTAAAGATGAGCGGGCTGGATCAGACTCTCATGGCTTTGAGCCACAGCGATGCGCAGCTGCGTCAAATGAGAAGGGTGGATCGAAGGCCGAGTGGGGACCGCGAGTCGTGGTGCAGGAGCGCGCTGGGGGTCGTGAGTACGGTTGACCGGGAAAGAGGGGGGGGGAGGGGGGAGAGACCAGATGGCCGACAAACGCTGGCACTGAGCCGGCTGTATTGCCGACAAGCTTTGCGACGATGAGAATCAGCGGTTGAGCAAAGTGGGCGAACGCCGAGGACGGTGGGACCGGGGGGCGCGACAAAAGGTCACGTCGGGATTGGTTGTAGACCGGCAAGGGCGACCAAGAACGAAATGAAATAGGCTTTGTGATCGATTGTCGTCTGGCGTGTGTGCGTGTGTGCGTGTCGAGCTAGGCGCGATGAAGCGGGCGTGAAAGCAGAGAGCAAGACAAGCTTTGCAGATCTGGGATGAAAGCCAAGCCAAGCGAGCTGGATTGTCTGAGCGTGGCGGTCACAGTCAAAAGGAGGGGATAGCGTTGACCGAGGGGACCAACGACGAGCGAGGCAGCCCAAATGAAAGCGTCTTGCTGCAGAGCGGTGGGTCCAAATGATGCTAGCCGACGGGACTTTGTCGACGGTCGAATGCGAAGACAAAAGTGGCTGAGCTTGACGACCAAGGGTTGTGAGCGGGGCTGGTGTCACTGCTTTGGTTGCTGTCCAAGGAAGTGGTCAGGTGGGTGGGAAATGGCAACCCAAACGGGAGGGGTTGAGGAGGATGGTGGGACAGAAGCAAGCCAGGATGCTCACCATCGGGAGCTAGCTGTAGCTATCCAGCACGGCTTCCGCGGCTCTTTCGGCGTTGACAAGACGTGACATTGCCGAGGGCGTGCGAAGGGTGTGTGACTGCAGGTACGCAAGCATTGATTGCGAGTGCGCCAGTTGGTCGGTTCTTGGCTTCCGTTGCTCCAGGAAGTCGGCATCCGGCACCACACAGTCCGACTCTGCCCGACTGAGCTGCAGCGTCGTATGAAGCGCAGTCGATGTCGTTTGCGCACGATGCGAATTGGACCGATAGCGTCGAAACTTTACCGGCGAAAACTGGCCTGAATGACCGGTGTCGCTCGCCTTTCATTCGCAACTCGGCCAGCAGCAGCATCCAAGAAGCAAGCCAACAGCCTCACGCCAGCACATCCGCAAAGCTCACATCCGATCCCATCCTCACCCCTTCCACCCTTTCCCCACCTTCCTTTTCATTGTATGCATGTGACCACGATCCACCGAAACGCTGCCAAAGAAGAGGAAAACCCGCAAATCACGGCGTACAGCGCAAAATGAGCGTGAGAGACCGGAAAAGCGGGGTTGAGCGAGCAGCGCGGCCGTTGCGCGAGCACTTTCAGCAGCGTTCTCTCTCCTCTCTCTCCCGACGTGGCCGGTTGCTGTCCTTCCTCTCTTCCGGTGCGGGTCAAAAAAAAAAATAATATTGAAAATAGAAAATTCATGGGATTTTTCTTTTTGACCGGTTGGACACAAAGACAGAACAAAGAGGCGCGCGCCGGTGTCTTTTGGCTGTTTTTCACCGGCACCTCAGGGCCGACTCTGTGACTGTCGAGCAGAGCTATTCCCGACAAACCCATCGATCGCGCTTTGCTGCTCCGCTCGTCCGTCTTTGAGAAAGAGGTCGTTCGATCCATGGTGCAAAACAGATGCATCGTATTGTCCATGTAAGAAAGAGTCATCGCGACACAACAAAGATAATGCAAACAGAAACATGCAATGGACTAAGTTAAGCAAGAGAAACAACGACGAGGAGCAAAGCATCGCGCTTTTGAGTTTGTTTGACAGCTTCATCACTTGTACGCCTGCGCAGCGTCCCATACCTGCGGCGGGCTGCTCTCTCCGGCCCTTGGGTCCACCAGCTGCATCGCAGGAGTCAGTCCTGAATGTCGACGATTAAAGTTGATCGCAGACGACACCAGCTGGCCATCGGCATCGAACATCGACGTTGCACCGGCACCCACCTGAGCCAGCGGATCCACAACTGCACCCGCCGTGGCCGCAGGCGGAGTCTCGCCAGCCGAAGACGACGACTCTTCCGCATTCACCACCTCGGCCTGCATCGGCTCGGCGATGCGTCCCATCGACGAAGACGTCGACACCTGCTGGCGAGAGTCGCGCGTCTCGCTTCCCGAGAGCGCTGCCGCCATCATGCGCGACGACGACGCCGACACGGGGCGAGACGCGTACGACTGCGGCCGCGACGACGTCGACACCCAGAACATGTCCTCGTTCAGCACTGCTGGCTTGCTGCTGCTGCTCGACGGCATCGCCGCCGATGTGGGGCGGTGCGACGTGCGATGCGGGAACAGCAGCGCTTGCTGGGCGGCGCCGGGAGGAAGCGTGCCCGACGACGCGTCAAAATCGTACGCCTCGCCTGCACTCTGCCGCGGCTGCCGGGGCTGCGCCTCGTAGGCAGGCATCGAGTACGCATCCGCAGCCGAAGAAACACCGCGGCTGCTGCCACCTCGAATAGGCGCAACATCGGTGCTGCTGAATGGCTGAACCGCAGTAGGCGTTGGAGAGGGGTGCACCTGTCCAGCACCATCCCTCGTCGCTGTCGCTGCTGCGGCTGCGGCTGCGGCTGCCAACGCTGTCGAGTCCAACGCTCTCTCTGCTGCTGCCGAGCTGCGTCGAGGCCGTTGGGGACGCACCACCTCGAAGCCCGTATTCTGCCTTGTGCCAGAGACATCCGCTTCCGAAGCGGGAGGCTCAAGGCTGTTGTTTCCCTCCTCTGCGATCGCTCCATCCGTCTTGCCACCTGCTCCTGCTCCAAGTCGCGCAGCCAAACTCGACATGGCCGCCGTCATCTTGTTGAGACCCCTCCAACCGCCACGCGATCGGAACGCTGCTCGGTCGTAGTCGTCGTCATCGTCGTCGTCGCTGTCCGAATCGCTGCGTGCGCCGCCGCCGCCACGTCTCCAGAACTTGCCCTTGTGCTTTTTGCTCGCGGGCTCGATCGGCTGCCCTTCTTCGTCGACCGCCATCATGCCGGCGATCGACTGGCTCGCACGCAGCTGCGCGCCCTGAGAGTAACGGCGGATCGTAGCGTTGCGCGCGGCAGCTTCGGTGCTCGACAGACCGATGTGGTCGTCGCGGTTCGCAGGCGACATCGACTGTCGATGCACGTCAAAGTACGACTCGACCATGGCGCTCTGCGACAGCGGACGTGGACGGCGTTGCGGCGGCGACGAGTGGTACTGTTGCGGCGGCGACGTGCGCTCGATGCTGCCGCTGCTCAGTGGACGTGGAAGCGGACCTTGACCTTGGCCACCGTGTCCGTGCAGCGCCTGATACGGTGCCGAGTCCGTGGCACGTCCACCGCCCATCCGCACAAAGCCAGACTGAGACGCGGGCGGAGGCGACTGGCGTCCGCTCCACTGATGCAGCAGAGGCGGCGGCGACACGGCCCGACCGTTGGCACCCGTAGGTGGAAGCGCAGCCATGATGAAGCCCTCGTCGTGCGGATCGCCGCGCAGATACGTCGAGTAAGGGCCGTTGCCGTCGGCCAGCATGTCGGCAGGCGACTTGCGGCCCTGGAACTGGCTGTCCAGATACGAAGCATACGACGCCTGGCGAGAGTGCATCGGCATGCGGTTCATCGACATGGTCGACGGCAACGAGGTGCTCAACTTTCGCGGCGAAGAGGGCACAGCCGGCGTGTTTTCGCCCGTGGAGCTCTCCTTGCCCAGGCTAGCGAGCATGAGGTTCTGCGTGGTGGAGGATCCAGAGCGGTTGAGCGGTTCGCGCGTCTGCGACTGACGTTTGTTGCCCTTCTTGTTGAGCTGCAGCTTGCCCTCCTTCTTCTTCTTGATCTTGCGCATGGCGCCTCCCAGCCCGGAAAGGCGCGTCGAGGCACGCTCGTCGAACGACGCACGTCCCACCAGACGCACTGCGCCTTCGAGCATCTTGACGAGCAGGATGAGACCGGCGCAGACGTACAGGATGGCCTGGAGCAGCAGGATGACGTACGTCAGCCATCCTTTCGCTTCGCGACCCAAGTCGACCAAGGGGCTCAGCAGCAGAATCATGACGGCCGTGAAGATGCGAAGCACGTTGGCCACAAAGCTGACGGGACCCATCATGGCACCCTCGCCCCACGGCAGCCAGAGACCGCACGCCAATGCAAACATGATCTCGAAGACCAAGATGATGATCGACTGGGCACTGCCGTTCTGCTGGCCCGCGCCAATCACCACGCCGAGAACGAAGGTGCGAGCAAAGTCGACGGCGCAGAAGAGCTGCGATCCGGGGCTGTAATTGTTGTACACGGGCCCAAAGGCAGACAGCGTGCCGATGGAATCGTAGAGCTTGGCAGTGGGAGCGCGGCTGATGCAGAACACGGCATAGACGGGGGGCAGGACCGAGAGGAACGCGAATGCGAGGCCGGCGAGACCGACGGAGGTGGCCGAAAAGATGTCGGCGTTGGCCATCTGGAAGGTGGTGAAGATGGTGATGGGCAGATGGAAGAGCGTGATGGCGCGCAGCACGTTGCCGTGCAGCATGCGCAGATGGAACGTGTTGTCGCTCGAGCCGAACAGGCGCTTGCCATCGGCGCCGAGGAATCGATACCCTCCACGACGGCTGAGCGACGAGCGTGGTTCGTCGTCGACCGTCTCCTTGGTCTCGACGGCAAGAGGTGCGTCGGCCACGTTGAGGCTGTAGCCGTCTTCGCGATGCTTTTGCAGGCGCAGCAGCGTGTCGTGGAACGAGTCGACGACCCACACCAGCAGCGAAATACCCACGAGGGCCGCGAGAATGAAGAGCCAGATGCTGAGACAGGTGCCAAACAGATCGCGCGTCCTCAGCCCGACAGCGTGTGCGTAGGCATCCATGCCGGCACGTGCGCCGTCGAGGTTCATGAAGCGATTCGGAGTCTGCTCGTTCATGTAGAGCGGCGAGGTGCGGTTGGAGAACTGCGTGCTGATGTCTCCCGAGGGCAGGGATGCATTGGTGGATAGCAGGTCGAAGCGGCTGTCCAGATCGGCGGAGCGGATGATGGTGACGTTGCCGGTGAGCGTCGACCACGCAGCCTGCTTGAAGAAGCCGTAGGAGAACTCGGGCCATCGCACCGCCACCATGGAGATGGCAGCGACAAACTGGGTGTGCAGAACAATGTCCCAGCATCCGGGCGTTGCAAAGCGGAGGAGAGCAGCGCTGAGAGCCAGCTTCTGGCCCGAGATGGCCGAGACCAGCGTGGGGGCGATGGTGTCCTTGATGATGTTGGGCTGGCTGCCTTCCCTCGCCTTGTTCTTGAAGGCGCGGGCACGTGAAGTGAGTGCGCAGAACACGCGGGCGAGGGCGATGACGACAAAGTAGCCGATGGTGAGCGCGATGGGGAACCAAAAGATGAGCTTCCAGTACCACTTTGCGTCGTCGTAGGGGCTGACGTGCACCTCGAAGCAGGCAATGTCGAGGGCGGGGCTGGAAGTGTCGCTGAGTCGGATGCGTGTCCAGAGCGTTCCTAGCGTGTAGGTATCGTTGAGCGGGATGCCGACGCCGAGCGAGACCTGGCCAGGACCGTAGAGACAGCCGGCTGGTTCGATGACGACGCCGTTGACGACGGTTCCGTTTGGATCGGGACTGATCGGGTAGAGGCTGTCGCAGAGATACGAGTCGTTGCGGAAGACGGAAAAGGTGAGGAACTGCGTCTCGACCGAGAGCGTGCTGAGCAGCTGCGGAGTGACATTCGTGTTGACGGTCCTGCCGACGGAATCGGTGGCGCCGACGGCGACGATGCGCAGCACGCCCGAGTCGTACGGGTTCTGCGCGGCGAGGTGGCGATCGCTGCCGAGAACGGGATCGAATTGGGTATATACGGCAGAGATGTTGATTCGCAGGGCAGGATCGACATAGTTGACCTGGTCAGCAGGGCAGCCGGTGAAGTAGACATCCTTCATGCGCGAGGTGACCTGTTTCGAGAGGTCATTGTACTGGGCGGGGATGGGTTCCTGGAGCAAGAAGGGCACCTGTGGCCCGGAGAGCTGGAGTTCTGGGATGGTGGTGGAGGTGACTTGGGGTGCAGAGCTGGTTGCGCTGGCGGCTGCGTTGGGTGTCCTCGTCGCCGTGTTGAGAGAGGCCGAGCCCGTGGTGCGCGTGATGATCTCGGTGACGGTCTGCGCTGAGCTGAGCGATGTGAAGCACGAGAGCAGCAGCAGCAGCAGTGACGCCGAGAAGGGCAGCTGGAGCGATCGGAACGATGCCGATGAGCCAGTGCGGCTCGAGGTGTGAATGCGAGTCATCATCGTGTCGGAAGAAGGCCTGCCGCTGCTGCCGATATCGACGTAGAAGCTGCGCCTGCAGGACACTGAGGTTGATCTGGGTTGATCCAGAGAGGCGAGACGAGACGGAACTCGTTTTCTTTCGAGATCAGAGCATTGGAGAGCAAGGGCGAGTCGCCATATCGTCGTCGAAATCTCGAGGTTGTGAATGCACGATGGAATGCTGCCGTTCGAGTAACGAGAGCTCGAGAAGCGTGCGCGACGATCCGCAACTGAGCACAGCAAGCAAGGCAAGCAAAGCAAGCTGGCAGCGTCGATGATGAGGAGAGATGAAGCGGATGTGGGTCGAGTGGTGAGGATGAAGGAAGAGAGCGACAACGACAGAATATGCGATTCCGGATGAGAGTCAACTCTTCGCAGCGAGTCGATCGGAATGCGAATCCTTGACAGTTGTGGCAGCAGCAGCCAAAGTCAGCGAAGCGCTTCAACCGCACTGGATCGCTCACAGCGCAAGCAAGCAAGCAAGTCAGCAGCTCAGTTTCGAGGGATTTTTTTCTTTTGGATTTCTTTTGGCAGGCACGTCTGAATTGTGCTGCAGGGAGGCTACAGCAGAGGCTACAGCAGCTGCTGCACGAGCAGCAGCAGCAAGCAGCAACGGGCCGGCCTTTCAGCCAAGAGAAAGAGGCGCGATTGCCTCATTTCGATTTTCTTTTCTTCAAGAGAGTGCACGAGGACAGACCAGCCGCTGCTGTGCCTGCCTCTCCAGCACGCCTCTCGATCGGTGTTGCAACTCGACGCAACCGCGCGCGCACACCGTAAAAAATAAAATAAAATAAATAAAAAGGTGGCTTTCCGGTGGAAGAAAGAAGCAGCACAGCATAAAGTGATCGAAGCGTCTACTGTAGCTCGTTCCAATCTTTGACCGCCTTGGACGGAGCCTCTCTGATCCGGTCTACACTGCTGGCCTCATGCGCTTGCGTCGATCGTGAAAGCGCCTTCGAATGGCGCGACGAGGCGATCGCAGCTCTTGCAGAACAGAGCCTTGCTGGACGAGGTCAAATTGATGCACTGATGCACCGATGCGTTCACTGGGTGGGCTGCGCGCCTGTGCAGCTCGACTTCATCTCACGATATCACAGCGATCCGGTGTCTTCGCCGCTTTCTGTCGCAGAGACAACTGTGACGCGGTTCGAGAAGTCACACTTCGGATCCGACCCACTGCGCGTTCCTCTTTGCTTGCAGCGTGGCAAGGCACCGCGAAGCGCGACAGCGAGAACCCGGCGAAAACGCCAGCCGAAGCGGCCAACTAGCTCCGTTTTGTCTCAGACACAGACAGACACAGCCAACACGTTTTTCCCGGCGCTTCCCACGCTCGCCTCGAGGCGATTCGGCTTCCATCGGAACGGCCTTGCTTGCTTGCTTGCTTGCGTGCATTGCATTGGCGAGAGCGGACATGCCAATTTTTGTGTTTGTCTGCTGCCTGTCGACTCTGCGACACAGCGTCAGGGACGTCAGCGTCGTCGGGTGTCCGTGACCAACAGAGTGACGCTCACGTAGGCGGGGTCTCGGCTGCGTCCCCTGACACTGACATGGGGATGGATTGATAACGGAGCATGTTCCGGCGGTCCCTTACCCGTCCACACACACACACGCACAAACGTGATAGTGGACAAGGAACACTTTGCATCGTGCAGAACAGCATCGGCCATCGCACCCTCGCCTCTCCCCCGATCCTCCTCCGCTCAAATGAACGGCAGACCCGTGCCAACCCTCCTCCTATACTCCTCGTACTCGCTCCCGAAAAACTCGACCAGACTCTGCTCCTCGGTCCTGATCCGCCTGCTGAAAAACAGCCACAGCGTACCCACGAACCCGAGCGCAGCCAGCTTGTTGCCCAGCATCAGCTGTGTGCCCACCGCCCAGTAGCTGAAGCCGACGTAGCTCGGATGGCGCGTCCACGCGTACACGCCCGTGGTGACGAGCTGGTGGTCGGTGCGCTTGCGGTGCGCGAGCACGTGGCTGAAGTTGTTGTGTGCGTGGATCATCGCCATGCTCCTGAGTGTCTGGCCGGCGACGATGAGCACGATGCCCGCAAGTGTAAACAGCGACGGCGCTTTGGTGGACGGATAGAGGTGGGCGGTGAGCGAGAACTCGAGCAGCGCGAACAGATGCGCAATGTGGTAGTGGACGCCGTTGTTGAGCAGGAAGCTGTCCGAGAACAGGCGTGTCGGGTTGTACGACGCGGTGACGCTGAACTCGAGCATGTGGAATGTCGCCCATGCCAGCAGGTAGAGGTGCAGTTGTGGGGAGGCCCACCACGACGTCTCCTGCCACGAAGTTGGAGTCGAGTTGGAGAGAGTGTCGATCAAGAATGAACCGGTGCGTGGGAGGACCAGACCGAAGAGTATGCCGAGAGGGAAAGCCGTGTTGGCGATCTGGAGTGCAGCGGGCGCATAGGCGGCAGGGATGACGTACCGGATCGTGTACTTGTCCGACAGCCATTGCAGCCATGATTGCGATGAAGTCGAGGACGGTGGAGCGGCTGCTCGGCCATGCTTGCCCGTCGGTGTTGCCGTCGAAGAAGCAGCGGGAGCATGTTGCGAATCGACGCTCGAGGCAGGCGACGAGGCGGAAGTGTCTGCCATGGCGTCGACGCTTGTCTCCAGGGCAACACTCGAGTCGATCGAAGTGGTGTCGTCTTTGAGGTCTGTCATGGTGTAAGCGATTGAAGGTGGGGCAAAGAGGAGAAGAAGTGGTGAGCCTTCCTCCTCGCTTTAAATACGTCTTTCATAGACTTACACTTCTCTCCCGTAACCCTTGGTGCCTCTCCCCTGTGTTCCGGAATGGTGATGCGCCGTGCAGGTCCGAATCGATGCGGTCAAGAACAAAGGGGATGCTGTATCGTGTGAGCGCACCAAGCTTCCCTTTGTGCAATCACGCCGAGAAGATTGCGAATCGTGGGAAAAAAAGGGCAAATCCAAATTTCAGGGTCCAGTTTTTGGCCCTTTCAGGCGTTGGCGCGTGCGTGTGACCGTTGTTGTCGCAATTTGTCGGAAGTCGGCTTTCGAATCGACTCCACACTTTCTGAATTCTTCCCTTTGCACTCTCTGCTGCACGCCTTCGTTCCTTCTCACCACTTCCACACGGCACCTCATTCCATCGCCATCCATCGTACGCCATCCATCGAACAACACACACACATACGAAACAACAGTCTCAATCGTCACCCTCCCCACCAATCCAAAATGGACCTCCTCACCCAACTCGACAGCGACATCGACCTGCTCCTCAAAATCATGTCGTCCTCCGTCGCCTTCATCTCGCGCAAGGCCAAACACGCCGTGCTGCCCGCCTCCACCATCCCGCTCACCATCCTCGGCAAAACGGAAGCCATCGAGCCGGACGATATGGACCACGCCATCGCCGAGCTCGTCGACGATCTCGTAGCGAAAGCGGACTCGATCCGCGCGATTATCCGCCACTTGCCCACCGAGGAGTGTCTTGGTGGGGATGTGGAGTTGGAGGCGGAGCTGGCGAGGTTGGAAAAGGAGATGCGCGGGGCGAATGAGGGGTACAGGGAAGCGGTGCGGGAGGCGGAGAGGCTGAGGGCGGAAGTGGGGGAGCTGGTGAGGTTGATTAGTGAGAGGCAGGTCGAGGGCAGGGCGTGGTTGGTGAGCGAGTTGGAGGGGAATCACGGTGCACAAGCGACGGCGGTAGAGTGAGTGCGGACACGGCCAAGATCCAACACGACGGCACAAGAAACGTTTCACAACATCATTCGAACAGCCGCAGGGCCACGCAAACATCATCGACCCTCACCGTCGCCGATCAACCAGCCCACACTGCGGCTGAACGAGAACCCACCCATCCCTCCACCGCCGCCATCCGCCTGCTGCTGCTGCTGCTGCTGCGACGGCGAGCCATCGCCACCGTTCAACTGGCGCTGATCGCTCTTCCAGCCCAAAAAGTCCCTCGCGGCCCTCGCGGCCCTGACCGCGCGCTCAGTCGGGTCCACGTACCCACCTCCGCCCGACGAGGCACCGGACACATTGTCAAAGTCGAACAGCCTCGCTGTGCGCGCGTCCACCTTTGCATCTCCCGCGCTCATGGCTGCCCTCGGAGCAGCGGTGTTGCCCGTACCAGAGCTGCCAAAGTACGACAGCGGGCTGAACGAGAGCGGCAGCAGGTTCGCCGCGGTGCCCACGAGCCCGGCACCGACGCTCGCGGCGGTCTGGGCG